>JABUQX010030801.1:20000-29133 GCA_015478945.1 Trachelipus rathkii
AACGGCTGGGAGACCGAAGAAAAAGTGGATTCAGTCAGCAAAGGACTGGAGGAGTTAAATGTGAGTTTGGCAGGGCGAGAGAAGAAAGGCGCATAATAGGAGTGAATGGCAGGATTTTAATGAGTGTATGACTATGGCCGCAGACAGGGATGAACCCACATTGGCAAGATTCCATAGTGAGGGTCTGTCGGCGGTCCCGTGATGCTCTAGGGAATTTTCTGACTGCGGCGAGTTCTTACTAATAGGTATAAAGGGGAGGTAAAGGCTGGGCTTTCTTTTCAACTTTATTGTCATAATCTTCTACTACTTTTCTGTTTCGGTGCATGTTACGTACCTTACCCCAGTCTTGTGGAAAAAGGGTGGTTGATGATGATGATGATATACTCTGCAACCATCTTACTCTGTATGCCAACCCATATATATCTATCTCATATATATATGTATATATGTAACTGTAGCCAATATGTAATATGTTTCTTTGCTCTTCTTCAACTCTTTCTTTGCTAATAATATCTTAATATATGTATAATAATATATATATATATGAGTATATATAATAATAATAGCAATAATAACTAATATATATGTATAATATATATATATATATATATATATATATAATATATATACTATATATATATATATATATATATATAATATATAATATATATATATATATATATATATATATATATAATATATATATATATATAATGACATACTTTATGTTCATAAATGGAAATTTATTTAGAATGCAATAAAAATAATGAAAGAAAATAAAAAATATTGGCAAGTTAAAAATGCCAAAGAAGTACTTTATAAAGTACCAAAGCATAAGTATCAGTACAAAGGTACTAAGTACACTGGTTTAGAAACTGCAAGTACAAGTACAAGAAGTACAAGAAGTACTACAAGTACAAGTGATACTTGTACTTAGGCAAACCTGATATATATATATATATATATATATATATATATATAATATATATATATATATATATATATATATATATATATATATATATAATATATATATTAACTTAATAATATATATATATATATATAATATATATATATATATATATATATATATATATATATATACTCTTTCTTCTTCTCTTTATATATAAAAGCCAATTATGGGCTATTATACTTACACACAGTCCTGTTAGTGTGTTCAGCCGGAAAAAAGTAACCAAACCTGTAAAGTACCTGGAAGTTCTTTTATGGTCTGTTTCACACACAATTCTGTACCAAGAAACTAACCCTCCATCCTTGAAGAATCATGCAAACTAATTTTGGCACCGACACACACCACTTCCCACCTACATGCTTCCTCAGCTTGACATAACAGAGCACCTCCTTCACAAAAATGTTCAGCTTTAGCCTAGACAGTATACAGTTCCAAATAAACAAAAGAACTTTTTAATTTGGCTTGCAATTGGTGAATTACATTAAGTTCCCTAAATGTGATGTGGTGCCCTTCTCCCCACACAATAAGGATGGGCCAGGGGTTAAAAAAAAGTAAAGAAGTAAAGTATATATATGTATATATATATATCATACATATACTCTCATGTATATATGTAGCAACAATATAATATCTCTCTATATATCTCATATGTATATATATATATATATATATATATATATACTCTATAATATATATATATATATATATATAATATCCTTGCATTTTTGTACAGGATATATCGTCGTCTCAAACAGTTGCTTGTTCTCCATCCTTCAAGAATTTGGTTGCTCTTTAAGTCCCTTAATATGTCTGTTTTTTCAAACTATCTCTCATATGTACACTTTGTATTATAGCATTAGGCCTGAAATCCAATAATTACAATCTTTAATTTATTTGAGTCTGTAATAAAGTTGTCTGAAATTTATCCCTCTTTATTTCTCTAGTCATATTGGTATCATATATGCATTTATCAAAATAAGTTGGATTTTGTTGTTAATTTTAAATTTGTTATGTATATATACTATACATATATATATATATATATATATATATAACATAATATATAAAATAACAACATATATATATATATATATATATATATATATATATGTATATATATATATATATATATATATATATATATAATAACTCTTTCTTTATATATCTCTTTACTCCTCATATACTCTGATTATGGCTCAAAAACTTATAAAAACTTTAATATAAATGATTACCTAAACTACACTTATACTTACATATTTTGAATCAATAGACACAACCTAGTAATGTGTGTGTGTATTGGTGTGTGTGTGTGATGTACCAAGCACTTTTGGGGTCTGAGTCATAGTCAGATTTTCTGAATTAGAATTGTTTCCTCTTAATTTTTAAAAAAACAGCTGATGGTACAGCTAGTTTCAAACACCTAAGAAGCCATTAAAATGAAATGATCTTTTTATGGAACAGTTTACACTAACACAATTTTCATGTTCAATACACAGTTGATTGTGCTCTTTGGTTTTCTGATCCCGAATCTTCAAATCTCTGCTGAAACAATCCAGGAAGCTTTCTTTGTATTTACTAGCCCAATGTTTTCTTATTTTAGTTTCAATAGCAAGTCATGTATCTTATTTTATAGCTAAATAGACATTTTTGTATAATTCCTTCCCAAATGATCACATATGTTGTGCGGTATAATAAAGACAATGAATATTACAATAAAGTAAATTTGCTGCTCATAGGTTTAACCTGCATTTAAATATAAAAGGGTTAAAATGTTAAACAAGAATACAAGTCAACATAAAACCATGAGTAAAGACTCCAAGTATTACAATATTGTAATATACAACAAATTAGAACACTTGAAATAATCTATGACATACTTGGCCTTGGTGCTTTATTCACAAAATTAGGTACCAATATTGGTCAATCATACTCGCATTTTTCTCTATAATACATTTTATGTACCAATATAACTTTAATATCATCAAACAGAATTCTTTGGAAATGTACTTTTTAACTTTAAAATCAGGAATGCCATCACAAACTTATGTCAGTGAAAGTATTTTCCTCTTCTTCCTAGGATTGAGCATAGTATGGTGTGATATAGGTTTGGTAAATACTGACTAATGTTTCATGTCCCATACTTCAAGAGAGATTCAGTGAGTTAACATGATTTCTAACAATTGTAAAAATATATCTATTATTAAAATTGGTATATATATCATTTATATAACCTGTGTAAAGCAATAACTATAAACATTGTCATTTTCAGATTTAAAATCTTGCGAATATGTCTTTATTGGTTCCCTAATTATAACAGCTCTGCTGAAATGCAAAGTTAACTGCAACAAATTGCCAGTTTAAAATGTTGCATTAAATCGGACACCATGTCTGTGTAAATTATTTAAAACAAGATTGCAGCACCATGGTCGAGAACCTCTGCTCTAATGAAATGGTCAGAGGTCTGTGGTTGAAATTTAACAGTTAGCTAATAAATCAATTGTGCTTGTAGTCAGTTGGTATACTTTGCCTTTTGTTAATGTCATTGGTGTGGTAGGTAAAAAAAAAAAAAAAAGATCTCCAAGGTTTCAAGTTAGTGGCGAGTATTAATTTATTTAAGAGGTGGAGATTTGCCAATATTATATGATAGTATCTCCCTTAAAAACTATTGCTTCTGTTAACTTCCTCCAGCAGGAGTGCAGTTTCACTCGGTGGCAGTTCATGGCTTTTCCAAAGGGGACAGCGATCAGGGTGATTAGAAGCGCAGTGATTTCTCAAAGTTTGAGCGTTATATTAACGCCCCCCTTGTATTTAGGCGCTGGAGAGTTGCCTTATGAGGGTTAGGTATAGATGAAGGTTATGGGGTTACCTAGTGAAAAAAAAAAATGGGGGGTGTTTAAGTATTTAGTAATTTAGTTCATATTTCTTTATAATATATTTATTAATATATTATATATTTATATATATATATATATATATATATATATATATTATATATATATATAGTATATATATATATATATATATATATATATATATATATATATATAATATATTTATATATATATATATATATTTTGTAGACTTTAATTTCTACCATGAAGTTCAATAACTATTTTTTTTGTTTTCAGCAGTAGTTTATAAGCTGCCTTCCATTTTCTCATTCTTTTTGTTGAACGTTTGATGTGTATTAATGGTCACTCTACCTAAAGTTACGTTTTATTAATTTTTATAAAGTTACCATTTAAAGGTTAGTGGGAGAAATTTTTGATTGGTAATATTTTATTCTATAATAGTTAAGTTATCACCAGAGAAATTTTAGTCGATTTACGTAAGTGCTTACTTTTGTTTTTATTATAGGATAGAACGCATGCCACCTATACGATGTTTTCCCTTGTCTTATCAAGATGTAGTTCAGAACTGATCAGTTAATATTGTCGTGGATTAACAACATCTTAATTTATTCATATAATTTTGCATACTAGTTTTTGATACATTATGAGTAAAAAACACTGTAACATTTTTTCTCCTTTTTTCCTACTGAAAAATTATAATTTTAAAAGCAGATCTGAAAATTGTTGAGATATTTCTTTAGTTTAAAAGTTGCACCAATTAATATTAGTCTATGTAATTTTATAGGTACTGGGACAGAGGCACAAAGCTTGTTGTTTTTTGCATTGCTGATCTTTCTGAAATTGGTGATTGTGCACTTAAGACTCAAAAATAATTGCAAATAAGATCTCTATTTAGGTAGTAAGTACTGAGCGCCTTTGTGAGACTCTTTACGTATTTGCGTAAATCCTTGTCATTTCAGTGCAAGATTCTTATACTGTATATGTTAATTTAAACTCACTTTTCAACCACTTGATATATTAACAAACCCTAAACATGTACTAAAGGTATATATTACGAAAAAATTAATTATGAAAAATGATAAAATCCATAATAATAATATTTAACTACATTATTTATTATATAAAATTAATTAATGATAAATTCTATAAGACAAACGTATTTATATACTTATACAAGGATTGATAAATTCAGTTTGTTAAACTATTCTTTAATGTTGTTTAATGTAAATTATTCGTAAATATAGTGAAATAAACTTTTCATGTGTTTTGAGTTAAATAAATAATAAAATATATTATATATATAATAAAAAAAAAAACCCTTCAAAAAACATAGTGATAATAATTTATAAGACAATAAAATCCGAAGGTGTGCGGAGAAAGCATTTAATTATTTTGCAATATAATTTTACATAATTACGCCGCAGTCGTACTGAATAAATAAACAATTTGTCAAAAAAATGTTTGGCATATACCTAAATTAATAATTATAGTATCATTTTTTGCTTGAGAATTTATGTAATGTAATTTAATTTTTTAATCTTTAAATGCTATTTTTATAAATATTAATTAGCGTTTTCATTTATGTGTAAATATTGTTATATGTGTATATATAATGTGACGGTATAAATTGTAATCGGTTATATACCTGGAATACTTAGAAATAAGGTTTAATCAGGTATATTGGCTGTGAAGCTTATGCTTATAACGTAAATGCATAAGATCCAGAAACTCAAATTGTACAATAAGTCCAACGTCAAAATGCATAAGTCCACTCATAAACGCATGAAGTCCAACTCAAATGACATTTAAGTCCGAAACTCAAACTAGTTAATAAGTTATCCAACTCAAACGCAGGAAGCCAAATTAATAAGCATACCTTGCTTATGTAGGGCAAAGTATATAACTCAAGGTAAAGGGGTTTAACTACGGCCCCTTTCCCATATTGGCAGACTTCATATTAAATATATATATTTATAATGATATTAAATGCTTAGTTTTTAAGTATTACCACGTCATCACTTATATTGCTTTTATAAGGCTGGCCTATTTACTAAGAACGGTAATACCAATATCAAGGTTATCGGAAAGGTGTTATGTATCATGTTCTAATGCATGTTGTACGAATATCTTCAAAATAGTACCCTAAAAAAATAAAATAAAAACCCTTTGAAGTTGTCTGGACATGAAGTTGAACACTTAATTCTAATGATATTTTCAAAGTAGCAATCTTTTAGATATCTTTTTTGCTACTTGCACAATTTGGTGTCTTGTTATTAATTCTGCATTTTCCTTTTCATGTTGCACGCTTGAATGTTGGAGTTGGAACCATTTTTTTCCTTTGAAGAGTTTTTTTTTGTCTACCTTACTCACCTTTGCTTGATGTTGTATGGTGCATGAGAATTGTATACGATCAAGATAGAATAAGAATTAATTTTAAACTAAGTTAAGCGGAGAATAAGTGAACAGGAGAAGGAACGGTGAGTGGTTAAAGTAACTTTTATTTTTTTTATGTTAGTGTGGCATCGACTTTATCAACGTAGTTTTTTTTCTCGATCAGTTGTTATTGAAATAATTTAATTCCACTGTCTTCACTTCTTAGAAGTAACACTAAAAATCAACACGTTTTATCTTATTCCCTGTAATGGACATCACTTGTTACATCCCCAACAAACTCACAACACTAAATTGGTAGCAGAGCGTAGTTGCTTGACTACCTTGCTACCTTTTCCTTACTTTTTCTTTGACTTTCTCGGTTTTCTATCTTTTTTTTATTCAAGTTGTTATCAGGTTCTAACTCCAGGTGCTCTTACGTTAAGTATCCAGTTCCTTTATCATTGGTTCGTCCTTTCATTGTCGTAGGTCTCCTTTACTATCTAGTATACAATACAGTTCTCTTCTTTTACATTCTTACACATATACCACTTAAATAATACAGTATGGCAGAAAACGTGGGTATTAGTGAGAGTGGGGAAGCTAATGAACTGGGAGGGATTGATGTGGAAGGATTGAATTTGAATGGGGAGGAGCTTTCGGATGAGATAAAGCGAATATTAGTGGCAGAAGCGGAACAAAAGAACTTACAGCAGTGTTCGGTAAAACCGAAATCTACTACCACCCTTGCAACGACTATTCCTACGGTTATACCGTCTACAAGAAACAACCCTTTAGATCAAATTTCTACAAGTAACAACCCTTTAGGTGGTGAAATCACCAAACAGCAACTGACTCAACAAATGGCAGAAGGACAAAGTGTTGATGTAGAATAAAGTAAGAGATATGTATGCGAAATAGGGTTGCCATTATATATCTCACACTCAAAATTGTAATTTCTCACAAATGTTACAGCCTACAAAGTGAGCTCAGCAAGTAGATCCAAATCTGTCCCCTTTTTAACATGCAATTTCCTATCAACATGCAACATTGAGGATATTAAATATTAAATTCTGATGTAACAGATGGGATTGGTGTTGAAGGCAATTATATTTATTTACAAATACACCATAAACAATATGATTATGCATACTTTCATAAGGTCTTTTCCCGCTAGTTTTGTATATAACATTAGAATGAATTTCCAATTTAGATATGTCCCTGCCAGCCACTCACAGCCTTTCAATAGACTAGAAGAGATGATCCTAATCCTTATGAGTGAAGGAGACTTAATTAACACGCCATCTAGGATACTTATAATGGTGGCTGCTTGATCCCTCCTTAGTCTGGTACACGTTTTGTAAGAATATGCGAGTAATTAACTAATAGAGTCCTGTCCGTGACTCACATCGCTGATTCTCTTCTTATAGAGCCCGCTGTACAAAAGACGCACAAGATCTGGGTGAATGACGGTCTCCTTCACGCTGATTCGATCGGCACCAATGAGTGAAAAGGCACGCTCGTGATAATACACAGAGAGTGACTTAGAGTCAGTTAAAATCTACTTCTATGAAAGTTGGTTGTGAAATATTGATAATACTGTTCACATAAAAACGCACACTCTCTGTTAAATATGACCTGCTTTACTGTACCTAGCTCTTACTCGGTAGATGAATCGCAGTGCTCTACATAATATAATTCCCTCATACATTGTTCATTAATATACTCTAACCTCGCTAAGTGCTGAAAGAGTATTCACTGTATACTCCTGATGAAACCTCTCTCAGGGAATGACTACCCTTGTATGACTCTTGGCTATGAGACGAGGGTATGTTCATTTACTTAGATTTTGATGTTTTTATTATGTAATTATATATTCCAGGGTATTCATTAAGAATGGATGGTGAAAAGATAGTATGGGAAGTATATAGGAGTGCCGTCGAACAACTGATGTAGAAGATAAAGTTACACTGCACCACTTCGGCAGCGTTACATAGCAACTATATATATACAAGACTATATCCAGAATTGTAACTGAATATTGTGAAGAATTTATGCTTTGGCAGGGTAAGTTCCAAATAGAGTTTATGAGAAGCATTAGGTCAAAAAATTAAATCTCGCTATAACACTTAATTAATAATTAGTTACAAAAACATTTACGAACATAATATGTCTATTAGATTAAGCATCTAGGCAATACTCCCCAAATTATACACATACACCAAGAGATTAATTAATCCAGAACCAATTCTACCTACATGAGTGATTGATATTTCATAATGTTGTCAAAGAACCATACATCACAAATACTAACTGCCAGCCCTATACGCAATATACAAACCCAAGAATGAATTACATATTTAACAACAATATATAATATATTTATCGTGACCCCGGGATTATATTTAAACCTGTATAATCCAGGGCTTATGAAACCGCCTATGGCAACAAATAGTTAATCTCAACAACATATAGATGTTGTATCCATTAACATTTATTGCGTCAGAGTGCGATATGTACCATACCAACCAGTATGTACTTTATACCATATCAGTAAATAAGTGGATAATTAATATTAATAAACCCTATGATAGGTAATGTCTACTACTCCAAATTCACCTCGCCAAAATAGGACTTTATATTTTCAATTACATTTAATAATAAAGGTTACAAAAATTCCTATATACCTAAGAAATAAGGGTGTATATTCCCCACAACAAATAATTTAATCTCTATATACAATAACAACAAACCACCAAAATCAACCCTTTCAACAACTAACATCACAACAACCTCAACTCAACACCCTACTCCATCGTCATCAACTACAACAACGTCATGGTAGCCGGATAAATACACATCTAAAAACCAAAATGTAGTATTGTAAGACACTTACCAAGATCATCTCTCGTAACGACATGATGCTCCGTCGTGGTGT
>JABUQX010030802.1:5000-21303 GCA_015478945.1 Trachelipus rathkii
TAACCCAAAAGCTTTCTCAGATATAGAGGTAATAGAATTATGATAATATAATTTATAATATTTAATGAAACTATTTTACTGGTTTAAGCTTATTGCGTCTTGACACAATTTTGAGAAGGTTGAAGGATAAGTATTAACAAAATGTCTCCGAAACAATAACACTAATATATAGATTATAATAGGTTGTCAATTTATTTTTTTATTTTTTTATTATATTTATATTTTTTTATTTAAAGGTTCAATATTCACTCGGGCATAGCCTATTCGAATGTAGGGAATCTTCTCTACGGGAAAATTTCTACCTAGGACTCGTGAGACTAGCGACGACACAATTATATATATATCATTTTATTTATACTAAGAAGTATAATGAACATGACAAAAGTATGAATAAATTATGAATATCTATGAATAAAATATGAAAATCTGCTTAAAACATGGTTCATTAGAGAAAAATTAAACCCAAAGTACGTATCCTTGATAACGATATAATAATATATAAAAAAAAGAAGGAGCTGACGCTTTAGTTTTTGGAGATGAAGTAGCGTATTTTGAGTGTAATTCGAAATAAATAGATGATATAGATTTAGCTTTTAGATGGCTCTCATTTAGATATGTATAATATCCATATTTTATCCTCTTGACCACAAATTTAATAATTACGAAAAAATAAATCAGAGTCTTCCTCATCAATTTCCATCCTCAAGACATTTCATACACGCTGCCGTGTAGGTTGCTTCTCAGCAAAGAAAGTAAGATAACGTAATGGATATTAAACAGTTATCGTCCTCATGGGTAGATAGGTGATTTGATTCGTCTGTTCAACTTTAGTAATATCATATAATTTTCGTATAATGGTTGGTATAAAGAGGTCTTTCGGTAGGATAAATTAAATAATAAACTATAAGAAAATTTGTAAGAACTACCACTCGTACAATTACTGTGTAAATATGTTTGAAGATTACAGTAAGTACGTCGAAGAGTAAATTCAACATTTAATATTTTGTTATTCTATCCAAAATATCTGAAACTTTAATTTATATTCTTAACTAATAATGCCGAAAGGAACAACTCGTATTTAATACGCCCAATCAATGAAATTTTTCGGGCCAAAATTAAGCATATTCTCATGATTTTTTACCTGCTAAATCAAAAATCGCCATCGGATTAGCTATTTGATCTATGGGTATACATGACATGTATTTTTACGAGTCTACCTAATTTGTTGCATGGGGTGAATTTTGTATTTGGAGTTTGATCCACAGCTCCCTCTACAACTGCGATATACAGATACGGATATTCCCTCAAGTGTTGAGATATAAACTAATAAATAATAAATGTAAAAGTATAGCGAATCAAGACTTGGGAATCAAATTGTTTTTATTATTTTTTTAGATAATTTTATAGGGTTTGAGTGCTTTTGATGTGTGTAATATTTGCTATATCAATAATGCTCATGCGAGTAAAAATGATAAATTAATTATAGTTAATATATAATTAATTTACATATGTGGTGAGATAACATTTTTATGTCACAGTGAAGACGCAATCTGAACGCCGCTCTTTGGAAACTGCTATATCAAGTATTATTTTGGTATGAGCGTGAGGGGGGAGACAGGCCAACAAATTTATTACCGGCCCACAATATATGTAAGCTTATCTTCAAACTGTTCAGTATATCTGCCATGTATAAAATAGTTGAAGAAAATCTGAAAAATAAAAAGAGCGATGTACATCCGCTTTTGCTGTGCCTAAGGTGGCGGGACGCATACAAACTACATAACATCGATGACCTGCTACTCGTCTGAATTGACTCCACTATTAAATCTGACGGATTGTGTCAAGGATCAAATAAAAGTAAGGAATAGTCGAGTCAGGTGATCAAATACAAGCTGAAATGCTTACTCATGCCTATTCGACCTGATTCCACATTCAGAAATAGTCTACGGTGCCAACCCCTGTCATTTCCTACTCCACGCAATCAACATATGAGTGGAAAATTAGACGAAGGGACAGAGACAAGATAGAACCCAAAAGCGCCAATCCCAGCAGTACCACAATAGAATTAACATATGAATAAAGTAAGTAACTATCATTATCAAAAAACGTCCGCACAACGTGTTAAAGTTTCGGTTTATTTGTGTTCTTTCATTTTCGAGATTTCTTTTTGAATCCACGGAAGAGAGTGGAGAAATACTTTTTCTCTAGGGTCTACGACTTTGCTCCCAAAAATTCATGATTTTTAACAGCTAAAGGAGCAATCTTTCTTCTTAATGTTGTAGTCTATGTGGTCTCACAGTACATGATGATATTTGTTCAGGAGCGTGATTTACTTTCCCTGTTTTGTGGTGGACTGAAAACACTAATTTTCTTGGTTGTTTCGCGACGTTTAATAAGCTTGTTTTATTTTATAATTAGTTTCACGCCGATAATTTTTGTTCTCATTGAAGTCCAACTGAATATAGTCCTTATTTTTCATGAGACGCCATATCTCTATACACTTAGTTGTTGAGAAGCGCCTGAGAGTTTATAACTAACACCTCAATGGCACCATCTTTCTCATATGTTAGTTAGACACAATAAAAAATTAGAATAAAGATAATATCATAGAGCAATGGGACTACTTCCTGTTTTCATATTTTTCTCTCTACCTATAAAAGTAATGTCAAACCAAAAGATCATGTTTTCACAACACATCGTTTCTTTTATTCTCTGATGTAACATATTTTTCAATTATAAATAAGGCAGGGATTGGGGATGGGTTATCATGCTTGTCCACATTGAAAGACTAGGAGCATATCTTTTTGACAACATGAATTAAAACGACTCAACAGTTCAAATATACTTTGATTTTGGTTGGTTTGAACTATGGTTGGAGGTAATTTTGTTCGTTCTTTTCAAGAATTGAGATTCTCCTTATAATTTTCTCTTATGATTTGCTATTAAATGGGCCCACTTTTATGAGCAATGACTTTGCATTTGTTACTCAAGATGACCGAGCCGAAATCTAATTAGGTAAAAAACAACCTGTGATATATAGTCTCACTATTATTTACAGTGTTCAGGTAACAGTGAGTGTACTTTTTGTCATATAAAGAACATCGCCGATATCTTAGCAGGGAAAAACCCTTAATTAGTGTCTCGTGCACGTTAAGAGAGTGACTTTTATACACATTATGAAGCCCAAAGAAGGATGTTTGCTTTATTTATGCTCTAACCACTATTCCATTATATCGCATAGAGTCATGAGCCATAACAATTTATTCACACGGTAAGATAGAGATGAGGGAGTATGTAGCTCATATTGTTTTAATTATACTTTCAAACAAAATATTCTGATCTATAAATCGAGTGATTTTATACATAATGATTCAGGAAGTATTACTTTTGTTAGGCCTACAGAATTCACATCAACTTACGTATCACAAAGGTTTTTCTTGCATGCAACAACATGAATTCTTTTTGGGAGGAAAGAACCTAGATATAGAGTGAGTGACAATTCATTTCGGATCTTTAGTAAGCTTTGAGAAAAATTTGAATACAGAGTCAGCACACATTCTATCTCAGTTTTATGATTAATATAGAATTATAAGCACACCACACGAAATGCTTGGGCGAAGCCTTTAATATATATATTTTCATGTAATTTCTTTAGGGCTATAGAAAAATGTCTGTGTGTATTAACTACTCTCAGTGTGAAAAAGAAAGAAAGGAATTCTCTTAGGAAAAACATTCAGACATAAGATGAATGAAAACTAATAACACAACAAGTTTTGAACGACAGTACTTAAACAAGTAGTGAAAATATATATAAAAAGCCAAAACCATCAACTCGAGAGGTCACACATAATACCATTTTAAAAATCAAACTTTCTAATTTTAAATACAATAACAAAGATGTATCTCACCCACTATAAAAGTTATGCAGATTTGATATACAGGAAAAAAATATATCTGCATAGTGCTCTCTAATTTTAATTAAACAAAAAACACAGAGTGGTATTCATGATTATGTACTTCTTAGTGATTTCTTCAGATTTCGATATATAATCTTCTGAATAATATATATTTTTGAATAGATTATTATCCAATGCACCTTAGTTATTTGTAGAATTATGTATCTCTCTCAAAATATAAGGAATAATTTGTAAGGATAAAAGAAAAAATATAAGAAATAAGGGATAGGACAAATGTCAAAAACATAGATTTTTATCAAATACTGAGAGAAAAGCCGATCATCAGAAATTTGCATTTTAACAAAAAGAATTTTACCTCAACAAAAACGCGTTTTTAAACTTAGAAAATTGAAAATAAAAGCAGCGAGATACCTATTGGTCCAAGAGGATTTTTCGTGACTGAAAAGTTATGAATTTCATGTCTCACCTTTATAGATGAGGGGGGGGAACTTAGAGAACTCACAGAACCCCCCCCGAGGAGCAGAAAACTTAGAACCGCTTCCTCTTTGCAATAACATTAAAATAAATACATCAATTAACATCAGAAATCTGGTTTTGCAATAGAAAGCAGAAAATTTGATTTTTCCGAGAAGAAAAGGTAGAACCCGGTAGACTTGTTCCATTGCTTTCTCATAAATCAACCTGCTCCCTAACTGCTCTCTTAGCATATTGATTTTTGATACGTTTTATGTTTGTAAGAGATTACCTACTGAGATCGAATACCAATCTTATCTCTATCTGTTTATGGTCATATAAGCAACTATGTTCTTATTTCATTCAACTGAGTTTTTTGTATTATTCAGCTGCTCATCCAGCAGTGTCGTTCCTATACAGGGCAACAGGCGGTACAAAAATCATGAAATACTTTTTTCGAATTTCCAACACATTACTAAATTTAATTCGACAGATAGACCGCTGAGGACAGATATTAAATTCAATTGACAATACATGGATGAAGACAGATATTCAATTCGCAAACTGTCAAATAAAGATAGATATTCAATCCGACAAACAGCCGGATAAAGGCATAATATATTCGACAAAAAGATGGATGACGACAGATATTAAATTTAATTATACAATTAGACCGACGAGACAGATATTAAATTCAACTCTACCAATAGACAGATGAAGACATATTCAATTCGATAAACAGTCGGGTTAAGACAGATTATATTCAACTTTTGATTAACTAGAGGATATGATGCTCATGAACTCAGATCATTTATCAGTACTCCTTTTGTAAGAAAATTAATTTAGATAAAGAAACTATATAAAAAGTCAGACGCTATGTTAACAATTAAGATTTATCTCCATATAAAAGGGGATCAATACACAAGAAGATTATTCCAATTTTATAATATTAATAGCTAAATAAATATAACTAAAGAAACAGAGATTACTCTACTATCAATGCAGGACATATAACATAAATCGTTCTTTTAATTACAACTAACTCTTGTCTTGTTTTGGCATAATGATTTCGATCTATTGATTTTATATCATATACCAGTGTATAATAATAGCCAACTAATATGATGAAAACCGTTATTATATAATATTTATATATATATTTTATTTTAACTAGTTCTTATTTATTTCGATTTAAATTTGATGTATTTAATAAATTGTAATTTATTTTCTTAATCAAATCCATTGTTCCAAATATATACTATTACATATCGCTGCTTGTAGGCACTTGTACCTTAAAAGACACCTATCATTTAAAACGCTCCCAGGAGGGGGTAAGACCCCTGTCAAGGGGCCCGCGTATCATACATACCTACCCATCTACATTATCCAATAACACCTAACCCACCCATCCAGCACCAACATCACAACAGCAGAACACATCCTCTTCTCACGTCAGCATCCACACACATTAGCTATACATATTACTGATACATAACTAAATTCAAATAATATGTTTATATCTATCTACTAATTATGACGTATCCTCACTATATATAAGTAAGCTTTTTCCATACTTTTATTACACTCCGTTATATGCTTACGTTTGGTACTTTTGTTATAACCTACTGTCTCCAATAAACTCTCTTTATTATATCCTCTAATATTGGTTTACCACTTTATCTCCTTAATTATTTGCAAAATTTCGGTCTTCTTAAAAAGCTGTCTAGTTAAGATCATTACGCACTACTATCTTATTACGCCTAAGTAGACACAATCACCACAAATATTAGTAAAGGAACGTCAAATACTTTCCATTTAACTGGGCATACTAAGTTTTTGGATCTAAACTTGTATTCTAGCTCGTAAAATTTTCAAAATATACATAGGCTATAGAGCACCACATATATATACGGCTTATCGAACTTAGAATATAATAATACTCATATAATAATTTAATATGATCACTTTTACAACGTACCAATACACTATCCCTTCACCGTTCTATATATTATATATATATATTATATATATTATAATTCTCATTAAAAGTTATTTTATTTGTCCTAAGTCTTTCCCCCTAACTATTACATCTATACTTACTATCTTTTATTAATAAAAGACGTAACATCTCTTGAGCCGACTAAGATATTGTTTAACTTATACTACTCTCATTAGCGGTATACTTGTAAACTTCACCCATTGTACTCTGCCACCTAATATACGTCAGAGATCGGTGTTACATATTAATTAATCTACTTTCTCAGAGATCTGATTTATTTCAATAAATTTACGAATCAGGTCATTAATAAGTCAATTGGGACAATTAATATCCATCATACTACATAGTTAATATTTGGTATTATCATCATCATCCACTCACAAACATCAGTTTTATTTTAGTCACCTATCTTTCAGTATAGGAGAGAGCTAGTACATCACATGCTCGTGTATCTTAGAGCTAATCTCCCCTTTAGTGAAGACACCATGGATGATCTAACTACTCCATTCTTTTCATTGTATATCATTGGTTCATTACGACACAATTATATGCATGTAGTAATTTTTATTCCACTACATAATCAATTTTTCTTATACATCTTTTGAACTACTATATACACTGGATGTCTAGAAAGATAAAGTCACTCACAATGTATATTTATGCATTATACACCACTCTTATTGGACACTACATCCTGATTAATCTATTCACGTATTCCAAGTCGCTTCCAAAGTCCTTCGATAGTATGACCCTTGGAGGTTTAACAATACAGTGTCCAATGTTTTCTCTCACGTTAAGTTTCCAGCATCTACATCGTGACTAGCCTTCTCCACCGGCCATATCATTATTTCTTGAAACCTTGGTTTGCTTCTCACTTACACCACTACTAACTACTTTTATTCTACGTTTCATCGCCAAAAATGTTGACCCTTCAACTCATTTTCACTTAGGGAAGAGTCTAATCGCAAGCGGAACTAAATTGGAAAGTATTTGAAAGTAATTGATGTTTTTCTTGGCCAGAAATTTCTATAATTGAGAGCGCAGTGTGGAAGGGCGCGTTATCGTGGAACCACCATGACTTCAGTCTTTTCTGTGTTCATAATGTCAGCTCAATGTCTGTTACTGAGTTTCCGCGGTGCATCTCTCTTTTCTGAGAGAGAAAGTTCCTATTTCATGCAAACAGATTACATTAGTAGCACTGATTAATGCTGTCTGAAGGGCTACAAATTACTTTGGCACAAATTATCCCTCAAGCGCCGCCTTAAGCGAAATATAACACATCTTAATTTTTAGAGCTTGTTTCCAATGGGAGCTCCAAGTTCACATTAACTCCTTTCTTCGGACGAGCTAACGGTATGCTTTGCTAGATGCACTAATTCCTATCACAGTCCAAATCTCCATACATTTATCCTGTCTGTTCTGTTTTCAAGGATTACCTCTGTCTACTCAACATATTTACTATCTAAACTTAACGCACCTGTTATAATCCAGAATAACTGTCTTCCAAAGACATTGTGCTCAAATAACATCAGAGATCTAATTGTGCGCGAGAGGTGGTGAACAAATCTATTCGCAAATTTTGACTCTGTTCAGCCTTTCCCATCTTTCCCCCATACTTAGTACTAGAATTCTCTATTGCATCGTTTCACTAGTACCTACAAAACTCTCTCATCGCAATGGCTTCACAATCCTCGTTAAAAATACTCCTATATGATTCCTGTTAACCTTTACATTAGACCATCTATTATTATATATATTCACATGTCAAACCATCGTCATAAAATCTTCTTATGTCAAACACGGCTGCCTGTACACTGAGTCAGCGTCGTTTTTTTACTATCCACACTTCACGCCAGTGAGTCGTCTTACACAACTTCTAGCATTTCAATACGTTTTTGAATCACATCTTAGTCGTCCACAAGCAGAGCGTGCAGGGCTCACCTTCAAATTTTCTACAGCATGACTCCTATTTGGTATACAGCTTGTGCCACTAAAAATCCATAGTTCTCGATTAGCACGGCCATAATCCCAGAGTTAAGCTCCCACTTTAAAGAAGAAAATCAAAAAGCTTTTTCTCGCTTTGCAAGAAAGCACTTATTAGATATTATCCACCACAGAATTTGATCTAGCGTACACAGTGACGTCAGCTCGGTAATTTATTAACTCAATTTGCAATCCTCTCCAAAAAACGTAAGGAGATAATTCATTCTGCCTCATACAAACACAAATGAAATATTATTGTCTGCACAAGGTTGAAAAACAGACGGAAAGTATAGAATATCACTTCGTCGTCACTCCCCTTACATATCCTGTTATTATATCTGATAAACATAAAGGCGAATCTGTATACGCTGCTCTTCCACACAGACTTGAGATATGGGCATCTACGTAGACTAACCCTAGGTAACTAGCTACCCACTTTATATCGTCACGGGAGGACTAATATCTCTTAGCTCCTTCCTGTCTAATCGATGTGGAAATTTCAGTTTTTAACTTACTTCCCGGTGACAGAGTTACACTAATATATGTTATTATTTGAGTCAATAGTGGTCCTAAAACAAGAGAATATATTAACCTTATATTATAAGCCGTGTTTTTTTAACAGAGTAGTCTCATATATAACTGTATACTTCCTAATTTATCCCTTTATTAAATATTATTTAGGAATACTATATAGATTGTATATAAATTTCCCTTACATCAAACTACTATATAACCTTATACTGGTAACTATTATACTATATATATTTATATAATACTTAAGTTATATATATATATATACTGCATTACTCGATTACCATACCTCAGATCATTATATAAACGTAATAATTAATTAATACTGTCAATTACATTATTCTGTTATAATTTCTTAATTTATACTGTACAAGTTATCCTAATTATTTTATTATATCAAATGTTCTCTCTGACTGGTGGGTATACCTACTACTATTACTATTCTTTCAACCATCTTTTACAATATTATGACTTTCAGAGAATTAATTTACTTTACTTACTATATAATTATATCCACAATACAGTGATTGATCTAATTCCTTGCAGAATTTTACTAAACCCTATTACTTTAACAAACCTTATATCTCTTCTCTGGTGCAATTAATGCGAATCCATATTCCATTGGCTGTTACCATGGAGTTAAAATTAGCGTTTTCATAGATCGTTTCTTAACATCTAATTCTTCTTCTTGGGCAGACTACTAATCTTTCTTACTTTTTAAAAGTAAATATGAGGTTACTCTTCTTATTTTTCTCTCATCCTAATCTAAAATTAGGACCTCTTTTCGTGTCCTGTCTGGTCTTTGTGTCTGTCGAGAGGAAAATGCTAAATAGGCTTTAATTCTTAGATTTCAAATTTGAATGATATACTTCGCGTGCTTGGTAAAGAGCTTCCAAAGTGTGTAGTGAATACATGCAAGACGATGATATCTCTCTTGATGAGAGATAAGTTAAGTTTTCCACGCTCGCTCTGCTCCCGATATCTTAGATCCTTGCACATCACGTCACGAACTAAGAGATCACTAACAACTCACTCCTTAGTACTTCGCTACTTCATAAGGAGCACACACACTTTGTCTATGTAACTCGATGGTCGCACTTTTCCACCATTCCTGTTATGTAAGCAGTTTTGTAGAGTGAAACACTCATTCTATTTAAGTCTAGTTAATCTATGTTTGAATGACCATAGTTTTCTCATCAGAATCTAATCAATTATTAGTAGGTCTGTATCTTCTTGAATTCAACCTTGTAGAAATCTAACTCCTCTTCGCTTACTTCTGCTTTTCCCACTTTCTTTTGCATTTCAATATCAATTTAATCTATAGCTTCATTAACACTTTTATCCATTTAAATGCTTTCCAACACTCGATGCTGAAATTTAAATGCGACCAATACCCTCTTCTCTCAAATTCTGCGTGAACGTATGATTAGTCTATTTTTCATATTACTCTAATTTACTTTTTTATCATATTACTATATTATATTATATCACTCCATGCTTCCTTAATTTGACTTAACTTATTAGTCATTATATAATATACACACTCGATTAACCTAATTAGTCATTTCCCATTCTTAGTTAGTTCTATATTTATTATTTTATTCCAAACCAATAACTTATCTATCAATCAATGATGTAGAGAGCTTTAAATCTTTATATGCCCATATTCTTCATATTAATACTTTATACAATAATAAATATATTACCTAACACTATTGACTAATTCTAGTAATGTCTACCAGTTCACGATCCTTTATTTATTATAACTACTATTCATCTTTTACTTCTATATATATTTTTGCATATCATATGCTATATATAATTAATATATATATATTATAATAGATATATTACTTATATATATATACACTATTTATTATTTTACTATTTTTCTTGTATTAGTCACGTATCCCTTACTATCTTATTATTATATATATATCTCTCACCATAGTAACATACGCTATATACCTAATTATAATTATTATATACTTAAGGACAGAAGTAGACTTTATTATTATCAGTATATATTATCACCTAATTTTACTTTCTGTATCTATCAAACAAAAGAAAATAACCACACTAATATAATAAAAATTGAATGACATTATAGAACAAAGTGAATATATATATACTAACACTATATTATTTATATATAAAGAAACCATTTAGATAAATTTTCAATAAATATTCTTTTTTATTAATTATACTATTTTATAAATATACTATAGCCATTATTACACTATAATAAAAGAATTACATCTATAAATCAATAATTAAATCTATCACATTATATCGAATAATACATAATCAATAATACATGAATTCACATCAACCGAATATGAAGAACACGACTATACAATATACTACATGCAAATTAAATATAAATTATAAGTTGTTAATGATAAAAATATTGCTTGACCATAATAATAATAATAATAATAATAAATGAATGAAAATTATAAATTAAATAATAAATATTACTTAGTAATAATTTTAATAATAATAATTATAATAATATTAATAATAATAATAATAATAATAATAATACTAATAATAATAATCAATAATAATAATAATAACATAGATAAAAATAATAAAATTAATAGGTTAGTCCGGAGTAATCCACTGTTCACAGTTACATTTTTTTTTTTTATAGTGGTTTTAGCCCGCTACTATCAGAGACGATATTATGTAGTCTATAATAGATCTCTGTTCGAAATTCTCCACCCTGTATATTGTTCTTAATTTAGATTTTGTGAACTGATGTGACTACATCTGTTTGGCAAAAACCAATGCAATGATCTTCATTTCCCTCTTCGTTAAACAGATAAATCTAAGATAATACTCTTTCTCCTTACCAATTATTTCTTATTCCTCTCCCAACTGGTCCCACTATTTAATATTCAATAATAATTTCAATCTATAAATAATAAAAATACTATATAATTAATTAATCAATAACATTAATAATAAGTGAAATTCATAATTATAATTAATAATACTAATAAATTATATATAAAATAATAATTCAATTAATAATGAGTAAAATCTCATAATATTAATATATTCATACTGAATAAGAAGCACCAGCTAGGAGAATAAGGAATAAATCAAAAAAATAATAATACTAATAGCACTAATAATCCATCTATATATATAGTTTCATTAATTATATAAAATAAAAATAATAACAGTGAATAGTGAGAATAATGATTAATAGTAATAAATAATATAATTAAAGCATTCATAATAAATGTAATAAAATATATATGAGAGAGTTAATGAGAAATGAAAAACGAGATTAAAAGAAAGCAGATTTCTCATTTGTAAAGTATTATAAATATATAAGATAATAATACTATATTAAATAACTGTGAACATTTTTTACATTATTTTTCATTAGATATATTTGGAGGGAAAAAATTTGAGAAGTTTATAAAAGTATGATAATTTATAGAGATTATCATAAAGGTAATATTAGGACACTTAAAAGTAATCTTTATCGATAGTAAAATTAACTTTTCAATTCAAAATAATTTTCCATATATTAACTTTTGAATATGAGTTTATTCAATATAATAATTATTTATTAAATCAGATCTTAATTAAATTCCTCCAATACTATTTATATACTATATTGTGGAAAGGAGAGCAAGCTTTTTACTGTTCAAAATACAAATAAACTAAGAAAAAACAAACACAGTAAAAGAATAACACCAAACAAAGCGAATAAATAAACCACTTTAAACAAGTATATTATTTGTTCGTTTTGATTAATTGTATAATCGTTTTCTTGTAAAAATCTCTCATATCGAAAGTTATCATACTTTTTTTGCACATTTACGCGATTATGCGATTTGGTGCATTTTTAGTTTATAATATATTTTTGAGTCTGATAAATTGTCACTATAATAACTATATTAATGAAATATAAAAGAGTATATAAAATAAATGCAAATGTATATATAAGCGAGAAAGTATTCGACACGGAAGAGATAGCGCCTATCGATTACGTTTTTATTTACATAAATTAGTACATTAAATTAATATGTTCCTTAATTTTAACTGATTATAGCCGTAACTTTTAGCACTCAAAAATAATAATAATAATAATAATGGTAGGAGAGAGGGTAAAATTAGAATTTAAAGACTAACTTCAATGCATCGTATCACCAATCAGATAAAACAATGAATTATAATAATTACTAATAATAATAATAATAGTTAGAGCAATAATAATAATATTATTGAAAATAATTCAGTTAAATAAGATGAGAGAGATAATGTTATTATTATCACGATTATTATTTTATATTTTAATATATTAGGTTCTCATAAATTAATTATCATATTATTATATAGATTCTTTACTTATTATTATTATCATTATTCATTATGAGACTTCATATCACTATATTATTTCATTACCTTTATATATTATTGCTTTCACACCGAAATAGAACTGTATCGAGTTTTAACATTTTTTCATGATGAATACTAATAATCGCAAATCTACGAGGTGATTGAGAGAGAGTGTATGTAAAGGCCACCGTGAGCCTAAGAAAAGGATAGAAAGGTTGGGAAATGCAAAATGTGCACGAGATAACACATGACAAAGTAATTTATAATAAGAAATGTCTTTCACAAACACAACACAAAAGTAATTTATCAGGCAATATATATAATGTATAAAAATTGTTTTAATTAAAATAAAATAAATATAATAGAACATAGTTTGACTTTCACGCAACTAGAGTACTGCTACGTTTATAAATTATTAATACTCAGTGTGATACGCCAAAAAATAATCAAGTCACTGAGGAGACTTTTTTTCGTGATAGCTTTCATTGATCTGCTAGAGTGTCACCCATGGCTCATCACTGGTCAGAGAGCGGAGTGTATCCCATGATCACAATGGGCCGTAAAGATATATATGATTTACTATCAGTGGGATGCGAATTTTAAACAATCAAAAAAATATATAGTAACTTGCACAATGAGATGGTGATATACTTGTATTTTATAGTACACAGTGAAGATAGCTGATAGCGCAATTAAATAATATTTGTAATATATAAAGAATTTAAGCTATTGCTAACAGATAAATTTATTATATTCAGCCTTATTTTAAAATTAATTATTTATGCAATTATATAGAGTGAGCTCAGTTCACACTATACCATCTATATTACATCACTTAATATTTCGTCAAATATATTACTCTTAATTATATATATATATATATGATAACCAGTGGGCGGCCTTCGTGAAAGGAAAAACATGGGGATCGCACTTCAATAATATTATACTATATATATATTCTATATATATATATATATAATATCTATATTTTATATATATATCATATATGTATATCTATATAATATATATACATATATATATATATTTATTATATAGTAAATAATATGATTCATATATGCTATATCCATAACTATACTATCTATCTTACTATCTCTCTTCACTATATAATATATAAGTTATATATTTTAATATATTATATATATCTATTCACAATTAGTACGTTATCTAATCTTCACTATCTATCCCTCTACTTATATATCTATCTATAAAATCATGAGTATATCTCAGAGGCACTCACACTCGTGCTACTCGTGCTAGCACGAGTTATTATTTATAGAAAAGAACGATTAATTTTTTAAAAGATAAGAATTCATGTCCTTAATTTTCTCCATTATTTTCTTTTGAAGAAAATGCTCTGAAATAATATATGATATTGTATAAATGAAAGATTTATGTCAAAATTTAAAATACAGTGTAGCAACAACTCTGCCAGAATAACCACTTTTTAATCAATTATAAACTTGAACGGCTCGCACTTCTCCAAAAATGTCACGAGACAAATTTCAATGACGATTAGAGAAATTCAAATTATGATGTAATTTTTTCAAGTTGTTTTTTTTTCCTCCTATCAAAATATATAAAAATCACGTCGTTTAATGATTAAGAATCAAAATAATAAAATTAAACATCTACTTATGTTCTTAATCGCATCATTCGGATAAAATTAACTTCCATATCTTTAAATTCTTACATATCCTGAATCTTGAAAGGTCAAAACTAACGATACCCTTAAAACCAATTATATGCTAAAAGAGAGAACTGTAGGAATGGATCCAGAATATTTATAAATAATATTTTGTTAATTAATAATAAATAAATAAATAAATAAATGAATTAATAACTAAGTTGAATAATAATGTGCCTTTTCTTTTTTTTTAGCTGAGTTTGATAATATACCATTTTAGCACTTTGCCGTCCGTAGAGGTCCTTAAGAAAGAAACTTTGCACTCCAAGACCCGTGTCCTGCTTTCGTAGCGTAAAATTTATGATTCCTAGTGTTAAAGATTGTCATTTTTTAAAATGATTAATTGATTATTTAATTTAATGTGTGAACTAGAATAGGGTAAATATATATCGTGTTCTATTAATATATTGGAATTAAAGTTTATTTTGTGGTAGCAGTCACCTTTTGTGTGCCAGTTTACTCAGCAAATAGGTTAATTATTAAAAAATTCAAAAATACAACTAAAATTTAAAAAGACTAACCTTTCTTTATATCTCTCTCCTCTTCTCTTCCCCTCCTCCTCTCTCTCTCCTCTCTCAATATTATATATTAAAGTATATATAAGATAAAATGTATATATAATATATATATATATATATATATAATATATAAATAATATATAGTATATATATTAATATTATATATTCATTTAATATATATAAAAGAAATAATTTAATATTTATATATATATATAATAAGTTATTATAATATATATATATATTATAGTATTATATATATATATATAATATATAATATAAATATGTATATATAATAATTATATAAATATATATAATATAATATATATAATTATATTATATATGAATATAGCATCCCAAGAGTTCAGCCATGTAACTAGAAAACTATAAACACTACAGAAAAAAAATAACATTTTCTGATAAACAAGTAATTTCATCGAGGAAACTAAAAAAATTGTTTTATCATAATGTTATTAATAACACCTTAAATTAGTCATATCTAGACCTGAAATAAGCGCAAGCTCGATTGGACCTTTGAAAGAGCGCGTACGTCCTGGGACAGAAAGTTTGCCAAAATACCGTTTTTTGAGAAAATATTATTTTTTCTTTTTATATCCTTTTAGGGGGTCAAGCCGACGGAGGACAGAGGGGGGACGAAGTCCCTCGTCCCCGGTTAGGACCCGGAAACCCGATCTATTTATCAAATCAACATTTAAGATGTTCCGTTTAAAAAAAAAAAAATTCAACATTCTGGCAACTTTCGTGCATACCGGTAAGCCGCATCTTTGATTTATTAAAAAACAGTAATTTTTCAACAATTTTTAACAAATTTAATTTT
>JABUQX010030803.1:5000-22500 GCA_015478945.1 Trachelipus rathkii
TAGCCACCAACCAACACCAACACTCAGAAAGACAAAATCAAATTGCCAAAACCTAAACAAACTTTCACTCTTTCGCGTCTAGAACTTTCTTTGTGAAATAACAAATCAACCTGATTAGAAAACAGCACCTATCACGAAACTTATAACCACAGCTTCCACCACAAAGACTAATAATTCTTAAATATAAATTCTCTGTTTCAAATTTCTCTATTATTAATCTACCCTATAATATATACCTATATATATACATATATAATATATATATACTACGACCTACCATAACTCACTACAAACACTACTCACCACTACCCATAAACCACAAACACGCCAAGACTACTAGTAACATACTATAGAATACCACTAACTATATAAATCTCAACTAATAGATAATACAGAAATACTATAATATATCGCATATCAAAACTAACCCGCCCCACACCTCAACAACACAAACCAATAAAAAAAACACACCCACAATACAAAACACACACAATACCACAACCAACCACCACCACAGGACCAATCAAACAACCCACCCAACCCTCAACACCCTCAAAACAACACACAACCACAGACACACAAAACCACACTACGCACACACACACCTACAAACATACACACACCCAACACCCCACCCGAACCACAACCCAAAACCCACCACCAACACACAACACACCACCCACAACCACCAACAACACACACCAACCACCCAACACAACACAAAATCCCACCACACCCAAGACTTATCCTAATATACTACAAAAGCAGCACAACAACAAACACCCAACAACCCCACCACACAACCAACACTCAACAACCTAAACAACCACAACACAATAAAAATAAACAATACTAAACAAAAACCACACCTACGACGTACTAATATCAACCACCCAACCACCAACTACAGCATAACATACAACTACAAAACCACACACAAAAACACACCCTCACCCAACCCAACACCCAAACCCAAACAACACCAAACCCAAAACACAAACACCAAACCCACACAGCACCAAAACACAACCACACAACACCAATAAAAACAACCACAACACCACAACCACCCAACAACAAACACCAAATCCACACAAGCAAACACACCAACAAAACAACAACCACCCCCCAACAACCAACCCGCACCAACACGCAAAAACCACCCCCACTAGACATATAATATACCACTAACCATCAACTACCACACAAACCCCCCACCCACACGACATAAAACCACCGAACAAATATATAAAACAATCACACAACAACCCAACCAACCTACCAACCCACCCACACACACCACCCCAACAACCAACCAACCCACCCTCCCCAAAAGACCCCAAAACCACCAACACCCCCCAACCTACCCACACCCATAACAACCTATAGCAAAAACACATAAACAACAAAACTACAAACACTAACATCACCCCACCCTAACACACAACCCACACCAACACAAAAAACACCACCACACTAATAAAAACCCACAACCTAACCTCAAACCACCAAACCCAAAACACACAAAAAACATATATATATTAGATATATATAATATAATATATATATATATATATATATATTAGTATATAATAATAATATATATATATAAGTATACTACTATTATATATAATATATATATATTATATGATATATAATATATATATATATATATATAATATATTATATATATATATGATATATATAATATAAATAATTATAGTAATATAATAATATACAACTATATTATAATATAATATATATATATAGTATATGTAATATAATAATATTATATATAATTATAATATAGGCCAGCGTTTCCATTGTCCTTCATATGTATCTTAAAAACTATTAATACTACACTAAAAAGAAATACATTTTCGGAATCAGCGTAAAACGTTACCTGAACGGATAAGATGGAATAAATGAGAATAAATAACAATAATAGGTCTTTAAAAAGAAAATTCTAGAAAAAATCTTGCAATCTCGTAAAAACAGTTCATATAACGGGGTCATAAATGTGTAACGGTCGTGTAACAGGGTCGAATCGCCCAAATCTCTTTCACGTGCACAAATTAATACGTATTAATATATATATAATATATATATATAATATATATATAGTATAATTATTATTATATATATATATATATACTATATATATATATATATATATATATATAATATCAAACACGCCCACAGTAGGGGCTCAAGCCGACGGGAACATAGGGGCGGAGGTTCCATACCCCCGTAGGGGAGGGGCGGGAGAACCCCCGCGACACCCAAATGACCAAAGGGGCGGAGGGTTCCGGAGACCCTCCCCGGAGGGG
Source organism: Trachelipus rathkii (assembly GCA_015478945.1). NCBI lineage: Eukaryota > Metazoa > Arthropoda > Malacostraca > Isopoda > Trachelipodidae > Trachelipus > Trachelipus rathkii. The sequence continues at coordinate 7,331 of JABUQX010030803.1, forward strand.
GAAATAATCCTATCCCCGTAGCCTCCCCGGAAAGCCGAGGAGACCCGACACCTGCCTCGGGGGCGGCCTTATACCCTGGTATTCTTAGTTTGAAACACACCCCCATTATTTTCTATATCAATTACCGTAATTACGTTAATTTAAAATAAGTTAAGAATTACCTTCTACATTTTAGTAACTTTTTAAAATCGCTTCTTTTTTTTTTGTTTGTTAAAGTGTTTCAGGACTTAATCTTGCTAGAGACTGCCTGACTCTGTCTAACAACATGCTGAGTCCCGCTCCGTGTCACTGGAGCATTCACTATAGTCTCTACTTATAAGAGAATATTGACGCCTTCAATGTAAACGCTTGACCATCTCACATATATAATAACAATATTGTATAAGATCACTAATAGATATATTATACTATAGCTTATCTCCCTTATAACTAACCATATAGATATCAGGAGCCCATGACTAGCCCTCTCTGGCGTAGGCGTGCACGTGCATCCCTCATTCCGTTAAGATCGCCAGTCCCCGATCCAGGCGTGATCACTCTATCCTAAATTCTCATTCACTATAACTAATAATATCGTCACGATACTTACTACGGCCAACATCTTACTCAGACTAAGTGTCCCAAGTCTCTTCTAAACCGATTATATATACATATATATTCCTATCACGCTCCTCATGCTTCTATCCTGTAATCGTTCCATCAGGTGCTCTGATGACCCAGCTGTAGATATATATAGATATATAAATATATAACCGTATATATATATAAATACTAAAATTATATACTATATACTGCTTATGATATATATAATTATATATATATAATTATATATATATATATATATAATATATGATGTAAATTATATTATATATATAATACATATATATATATTATACTATATAGTATATAGATAGATATATATATAATATATATAATATAATATTAGCTATACATCTAGATATATACGTAATACGGTACTAGCAATAATTGATAACGATATATAACCGTATATCGAGTATATACTACTAGCACTATAACATACGCTAGATATAGTATGGGTATATATGTAGAGTCTCGACGATATACTTACTAATCGGATCCGTCACTACTGATAATATATATATAAATAGTAATTCTATACACGTATCATGCGTACTCGGTTATATTAATCTATACTAACTATCATCAATATGATATATTATCACCACCCCCCACGGCCCACCAGCCCTATTCAAGGATGGTTTATTATTAATAATATCATCGACACATGAACCACTATTATTATTCATTATTAGTTTATTATTATTGATGTAGTATTATTATTATTATTATTATTATATTATGATTATTATTATTATCTACTTATTATTATTAATTTATTATTATTATGTAATTTACTTATTATTATTCACTTCGGGCCTACTCGTACCACTGTATTAGAATTCATCCATCTACGTATGATCAATGCTTAGACTTTAATCGAACCACAATTAGAATCATCTTTCCTTCAGAATTGCTCACTTGACCGAGCCCCGTATCCGTATCGTCCTCAGCAGAGAAAAAATCTCTTCGTCAAAAAAATATATCGTGTTGGTCGCGTGATTCATCCCAGCTCCAATGTAGTCCGAATGCTTCGGTTTAACTACGATGTCGAAATCTGCCAAGATGCCCACTGAGTGTTATTATCCTCTTGTGCCGGTTTCTTCTGTGCCCAAAGACTATCAACTTGACATCAATGCCAAGACGTTCGAGTACAAAACTTCAAGGATTTACTTAAAGCGAAGTTCCGTTCACTTATTGCACTTGCACCATGAAAAGAATCAGAATCGGGATGAGGCCTCGTACAATATAACTTCTTGGGCCAAACATAATACAAAACCTCTAAAAATTTGTGTTCGCTAACATAGTACAAAATACGTCTTAAAATTTAAAGGAAAATCGCGTGCTTCGCGGTAAGAGATTGTAGCTCCACCTCCTAAATTTGTCAAAATAATTCTATATTGACTGCATGAGAAAGGCAGTCAAGATAAAAGAAATTTCCAGAATCTTAGCTTTCTAATTTAAATATTATAACCAGTTCAATTCTTTAATTTGCAAACCACTTCCTTCTTTACAATTCTTAGACCCTTCTGAATCTGACATAGCATCTGTTATATTTACAACCTACTCCTTCACATCGTGCATATGACCCTGTCCTCTCCTGCGCCCTCTTTTTTCCTACTTCTTGCAGTCTCCCCTCTATCTGCGCGTGTTTAATCAAGTGCACTGCCGCATCTCTGCTAAGCTGGACACACGCCCCGAGCCGAGGTCTCCCACCCCTATAGTAATAGCTCAAACATCCTCTAAACTCTCTGCCATTACACATGTACTACACGCTCCCTCTTCAACTATTAATCTAACAGATTCATACTTACCTACTTTCACCCTGTAACGCATCATCACTAAGGTATAATATATATATTTATATATACTATATATTAATATACTATATAATAATATATATTAGTATATATATATAGTAACCCTATCACTATACATAATCGTCAAGTATATATATTATCTGATCATCAATAGATAATATAAATATCGTTCCAACATATGTTGAACTTTTCAGACTGGTCAGGGAAAGGGACTTACTCTAATATATATAATAATTCTTTTCTCACACTATGCTACTTCCCATATTTACAAACAATTTTCATAGCCTTAAAAAGATGTTTCCTTCATGCAAAAAATTAACAACTTCACCAAATCTTAATTTAACAAAAAAGTTAAAATGTTTTCCTTATGAAAAAAAGGGAAAAGAAAACTAAAAAAGTTATAAAAAAAGTAATGTAATTTTAATTAGCCTTCCTATACTAATATAATTAACCCAATTATCATTCTTATTTTATGCCTCGCGGAGAGGGAGAAAAGTCCTACCCTGTCGTTCCCCGCAAGCCCGAAGACCCCCACTCCTTGCCATCTTTGCCCAGATTTACCCTTGGCATTCCCTTTAGTTAAAAAAAAAAAAGAAAAGCTAAAAGCCTGACGCGAGTCGTAAAAAGGGTAACAGGCTCCATAATGTTTTTATTATGAAAAGAAACCTGCTTTAATTAGTAACGAAATATAATATTACTAAGTATAATATTAAAAGAAAAAAAATCATAAGACTGACGGAGTCGTAAAACAAACAGGTCCGAAATAGACACTAACCCCCATTTTACTATACAGGCAGCACGCAGGAAATTTACCTCATATATATGCCTAGATAAACACAGTTAATATCCTACGTAATATATTATATACTATAATATAGTATATATATATATATATATATACATATGTATAGGTACATATATATATATATAACATATTGATAATATAACTTATATATATATATATATATATATATATATATATAACTATAGACCCTAGCTAAGGTACCTATATGTACATATACCTACCACTAATAACTCTATACTAAGTAGCAGTATATACCTAGCGCTATAATTACACTATATAACGACTACTACTATAGTCTATAGTACTCTCAATCGAATCATAATACACGGGATATAATTATATAGTAGCTGATATATATGCGTACTACTTATAGATATATAAATTAGTATAATATATATTATAATATATATATATATATTAAATACGATATAGTAGTAACACCATCATATGTACTGTATATAATATATATAGATATATCTATATATATATATTACGTAATATACTATATATATATAAAATATAGTATATATATTATATCTATATAATTATATATATATATTATACTATATAGAGATAATATCGACCAATAGTTAAAGAAAAAGAAGTTACCGATGATAATCTCAAAAACGTAGAGAATTATACAAGAAAACTGAAACAATATATGCCGAATCAGCCGTATGAAAATTGTACTGCGAAAAGAAAAAAAAACATTTTATTTTTAGTTTTTTATATATTATCCCAAAACTACGATAGGTACAAGAAACTAAAAACATATTTAGATCAGCGCATGAAATATGAATGAAAAAAAGATTTTTTTTTTTTAAACTAAAAGAATACCCCAAGTAAACCGCAAAGATGCCACAGAGGCGGGGTCTCTCAGCCGCCGGGGGGACTTTGCTATTTTTGGGCGCGGGGGTTACCCTTCCCTCCTCCCCTACGGCCTATGAACAACGATCCCCCCCCGCCACCGTCGCGCTCGGCCCCCTAAAAAAAACTTTCTCCGCACCAATTACAAAGACGTGAAAGATATAAAAAAAATCCGTTACTTCAAGGTCATCCTCCTATCATCATATATTTGCAAATAGGGAGTACCTATCTACTTTGGAGATAAAAAAAATGATTTTCGCATCAATTTTAATACGTCTGATCTCCATATATGTTACAGTTTTCTTGACCGATCAGAGTTTTTGAGATATATCACCGGTAACCGTTCTTTAGTTTGCCAATATTAGATAGTACTGATTACAATATATATAGGATTATATATATAATATATACTATAAATAAATAGATAAATAGATATATAATATAGTATAATAAGTAATATATATATACTAATATAATAATATATATAGATAATATACCAAATACTAATAATATATAGTAAATAAATATATATATATTATTATATATATAGATATACTATATTTAAGTAGATTCATATTATATCTAGTATAGATTAGTATAATTAATATTATTAAGTAATTATTATATGTAATATATTATTATAATTATTATTAATTTATGATTATTATTAATTATTATTATTATGATGATATATTATATTATTATTCATTAATTATTATAATGATTTTATTATTTGATTATATTATATATATTATTATTACTTACTATTCATTATTATTATATATTATATTATATTATATTTAACCAAAAGCCGTCATTCTCCTTGACAGCCTCCTCGAACTTTTTAACTAGAAACTCTCCTCTTCTTTCTACACCTCTTGCATCCTCAAATCATTCCCCTCCCTAGCAGATCTGTCCTCCAAGTTCAACAAAGATTCAAAATAAGGACCCTTTTGATTTCCTCTGCCTCTCACCATCCACCTCTCTCTCCGCCATTTTTTTATTGATGTTTTGTTAACTTCTTTAATCCTTTCTGTATGAGGCTTGCTATACCATTAAACCAAATTATTTAGTCTTTGATTTTCCTACAGCCTCTTCCCCAGCTCTGGTTCTCGCTGCTCGCTCTGTCTCCTCGTCGTCGTCTGTCTCCTCTTGCTCTCGCTCTCTCTCGTCTCTCTCTCTCTCTCTCTCTCTCTCCTCTCTCTTCTCCCTCTCTCTCTCTTCATCTCTCTCCTCTGCTCTCTTCTCTCTCCTCTCTCTTTCTTCGCTCTTCTCTTTATTGTTTCTGCTTCATTTCTTGCAATAACATACTCTTGTTTCGTTACCGTTGTACTTCTCCTTACCAGTTCTCTCATTTTTTTTTTTTATCTCTTCCTTTACATCGTAGCGCACAGTATATGTCTCTTCTTTCCTTCTCTCAACCACTCCTCCCCAGCACTCCTTCAAACACTCCTCAACCATTCACCACTCCTCTCTATTCTCCACCTATCCACTTACTTTTCTATCTCACCTTCTTTCTTATTCCGTTTTTGTTCTTTGTCTCTTAGACTCTTTATCGTTATGATCTGTTCTTATACACAGGTCTTCTTATACACTTCTTATTCCTGAAGTTTGATTCTTTAACCTTCGCCATTGTCATCCGATGATCTGCTTCCAAAGAGGCCCCAGTAATAACCATCACATTACTCAGTATCCTCTTATTTGATGAAATGAAATAGTCTATCCCAGATCTCTGGTCAAATCCCCTCGCATTATGGTTCCATCTATATATTGTATATCATGAGTGTTCTCCCTGTTTTAAAAGCCACTCATCATTTTAAGGTTATTCCTGACACACATAACTATGAATCGCTCAAATTTCAAATTTCTCACTTCATCTCACAACTAAGACTTCACATTAACCCTCTCTGTTCTGTTGTCTTCTGTCAGTCTGTCTGTCTGTGCTGTCTTCTCTCTCCTCTCTCTCTCTCCTCTCTCTCTCTCCTCTTTCTCCTCTCTCTCTCTTCTACCTCTCTCGGTCTCTCTGCGTCTCCTCTCTCTCTCTCTTCTCTCTCTCCCATTCTCTCTCTCTCCATCTAGCATTAAAATCACACTTCCTCTCATTAGAGCACACGCGCGTATTCAACTGCCTTCATACCACTCTTCCAATTTTTCTATAAAGAACATGAATTCCTTCCTGCTGTGCTTTCCTGCGCCAGTACTAACATGAAAGATTTTTTTTTTATAGTCTTTACCTCCCAAGCTAAGTTACTATCAGCACCATACAATTTTCATGCCTCAACTGATCAGACCCTCGAAACTGCCATCGCTTCAGAGAAAGACAACCATTGGTCCCATTGGATAAGGGAAGGCACCACTGTCTCGCCCATCCTCCAGCCTCCACCTCCACACAGCACACATCAAAGACAAACCGGCTTCTACCCACAACGTTTTCCCTCTCTCCCCCACCCTACCAATCTCGTCTCCGCACCCTGTTACCATGGACCCAGAGGCGGATTATAGGGGGGGGGAGCTTGGGACTTTTCCTTCCAAACCGAGGCGCAACCCGCTCACTAGTTGGCCGAGACTCGAGTGCCAAAATTTCGCCCCCTTTATTAATTTATGAAATTTAATGCATTAATAGATATATAGACTATATGTGAGGTATATATATTATAGATAATATGTATACTATAGCCGATGTATTAGGTGCGATATATACCATATATACAATAATAAGGTAATATCTATTCACTAATATAGCTACTCTCTATCTCTCTATCTATCTTACTCATATTAAGACCTCAGGTTTACCATACTAATACTTCTACTTACTCTCCTCTCTCTCTTCTACATTACTTTACTATCCTTATCTCTCGTATCTTATCTCCTCTCTAAATTCTATATATATACTTTTTACTTTCTAAGCTATTACATTTACTTTCTCTTCATGCTATCTCATACTGTCATGACTTTACTGATATCTCATTCTCTGCTCTATACTTACTCTCGTCAATTTCTCTCTCTCTCCTCTCTCCTCTCTCTCTCATCTCTGCTACTCTCTCTCTCTCTCTCTCTTACTCTCGCTCTCTCTGCATTATTAGTTCACTCTCTCTCTCTCATTCTATATTCACTACTTGCTCTCTCGTACATTACTCGTCTCTGCTATACTCTCTCTCTCGTCTCTCCTCTCTCTCTCTTCTCTCTGCTCTCTTCTCTTCTCTTCTCTTCTCTCCATTCTCCTCTCTACTCTCTCTCTCTTCTACTCTCTCTCTCTCCTCTCTCTCTCCTTTCTTCTCTAATCAAAGTATTCAATAATTAATCAGTTGAACGTCTAATCCCCAGAGAAAACTCCGCTGGTTGTTTGCCCAGTCCAGCTGAGTCTGCGGTTATTGCCACACTATAATGACGCTGACTAATAATGGTTGTAAATCAGCCTTCCCTATTATTAGGCAGATAGATCAATACAATGGCATCCCTCGTCACTTTGTTCATGAGGGGGAGGTGAGGAAATCAAAGTTCAGGAGAGTAGGATACAAAATTCGACAAAAGGAACGCTGAACTCCACAATGTGAATATAGGGATACCCAAGTGTCCATAGGTAGCAGAAATCTAGAAACAAAACTATGTGTATGAGAGAGATATATTAAATGACATTATGAAAAACTTGGTATTTCAAATTCGAAAATTTTTTTGAATGACTGTATTCTGTTAGTTTATTATATAACCTGTTAGTTGTGACACAACTTATAGGTAACCTGTACTTAAAATAAAAACACTTACTTATATGAAGCAACTCAAGTGCTCTCTTCGTACTTTTATAAATATTTCGAGGCATAGACTGGAGAATGATGGGCTGATGTTTTTTGCTGGGTGTGATATCACTTGTCTGTTGAGCGAGCTCCGGAGCGCCCGTTTTGACCCCTCTTTCAATTGTGCAAGACGTAACCACAAGCTCCTTGAGCAAGAAGGAGATGTTCTGAAACAGAGAAAGTTATCAAAGGCTAATAATCCTTATGAGATAGTTTAACAACGGTGATATAAGTAAAAATTGTGAAAAAAACAGTATTTCATGATCGTGTTCTCGAACGTTTAGAAGATGTTGAAGAGAGAAGAAACAGACGATCTCAAACTAAAAAGAGCGTACAGGTACTACGGAACAAACCAAATAAATGAAAGTTACTTTGACAGATATCAACATATGTGAATAGACTTGATGGGAAGATCGTAGGACGAGTTTATTTTATTTGGGATCAATCGCGAAGATACAAAAGCCATCTATTAGTCCTCTGTACATCACTCATAGTGCCCTCAATTAGCAGCTCTTCTTGCTCTTGTAACGAGAACCCAAAATATTTGAAGAAAGATGGGTGAGGAAGGCCGGGGCCTGACACAGGCACACACGCGTAGCTTCCACAGTCAATCTTACCCCTGATTTTTTCGGAGTGTAAGTACAGGGAAGCAGTGCAGGTCCCATCGAAGTACTGTTATAAATAAATTTAAGCTATCGAATCGACGTATTTCACACGTTTTTGCAATTCTCGCTCCCTTTAAGCACTGTATTCAAAATCCGCGTACCTATTCCATTTAAACTCAAAGAGCAGACTAAAAAGATTATAATCCGCTACACACACAAGTAACAAACCACACAGAGACACTTAGTAAGAATTGTCACCATAAGCGGGACACTCAGTAGTCAGATAATAATAATAATTATATAATATAATCAATAATAAATAATAATAATAATAATAATAATAATAATAATAATAATAATAATAATAATAACTAGACTCTCTAAATAAATACTAATAAATAACAGTTTGGCATTATTAAATATTGATTCAAGAATTGATGAGTATAATCGTATATAGATAGTTATGTCATTATTAAATATTATTAATTGATTAGTTGTTGGTTATATTATATTATTATTATTAAGTGATGTCATTATAACTAGATGTATCAGTAATTAGGTGATAGAAGAAGTCAAAAGGACGAATGGTTATGATTATTAATTTAGTCATATGCAATGAAGTATATTATTTGTATTTTATTATTATTATTATCTTATATGTATTTCTATATATGTATTTAATTTGTAATTTTAATATTTATAATTGTGTGAGTTATTTTTATTATTATTATTAATATATTATTATTTACTCTTACTTACCCCCTCGTATTATTCCTATTAAGATGTTCATTTCCACTTGGAGTCTAATTTGAATTTTGACTCTTAATAAAACCATAATTTATACCTATGAATTATCAAGTCAGTTTAATTTAAGTACTTAGAATACTTAATTGAATCTAGTAATTAGATATTATGTCATTATCACTCATCATTATTATTCAGTTATATTATTGATTCATTCATTCTCTACTTATTAGTATCTATTAATTATTTTTCAGGAAGTCATTGACGTTACAGGCTCTATATATTGTCTGTTTGATTACATTTATTTGTTTGATTGATAGATTATTATTATTATTATTGATTATTATTATTGAGTATTATTAATGAACACTTGTAATGAATTATATATAAAGGTTCTTTACTATTTTATCTGATGAAATTTACACCTTATATATATCGAGCTAATGTAAGTGAGGTATATTGATTACGGCCCAGTGCAGGGGAAGTAGATAAAACAGTGGAAGGTGGCCTACGGGCGTCGAGTATAGTAGAGATAAGTAATAATCAGCCAGGTCAGGCACATTAAAGAACGCTAGTATTAGAGTAGAATAGCAGAATAGTATATGAGTAATAGTAAATATAAGGATACTAGATATACATATATATACGTAGGGATCATATTACCAAATAACAGGACCAGTGGAGGGTATAAGGGGATGAGCCCTGATATATATATATAAGGGATATTTTTGAGGTTATCTTGACTCTGAGTTATTAAACGGAGACTAGATGAACCTCAACTTTTTTTAACGCAAGATATTTAGACTCGTAAAGCGACGCAATTTGCGCCTATTTTGCGCTCTTAAAAACAAGAAAAAAGGTTATAGAGGGAGCGGCGAGAATTGCATAAAGTCGCATACATTTATGCTAACAATTAGCAGCGCAATACCAATACAGCAGCAGCCTCCGAGGTCTTTTAACCTGTAACGGCGCCATTGCGCTCTCTATATGCGGCGCTTTCATCAAGTTGCGCTTATGCCCACCTGCTGACTTTTAAGCAAATAACATTGTTCATTAATTTTACTCTGTGTAGATGACTGACATTAGTTTTATTTTATGTTTCCTATTGAATTTGATTGCACTAAGTATAACATGATAAAACTGCTCTATTTCATGAAATTTGTGTAAAAATAAAAAATTATTGACTGATGCATGTCCTGATGAAAGGGTAGAGCACTGTTTTGATGTTGAAACAAGTAATGAGTGCCAATATGATATTAAAAAAGGCTTACTTATAATAAACGTACCAGTGGCGGTGCGTATACCCCTAAATAGAACATAATATATTGAGAACGCGGCTATATAAACTGACTAGAGGCAAGGAATAAATGCTTGAGACATGAAAAAACACTATAGGGTAACTCTAGTATTGAGCCACAAAGGGGTGAGATAGACAATGCCTAGGTGGAGCTCGCCAGCCCACTAATTGAGACTAGTATATAAGACCGACAATAAAGGAACGGTACATATATTAATGAGGATGAATCATAGGCTAAATATATATAAATACGGTATTATATAGATATAGATAATTAAAGATATATATATATATATATATATATAATATAGTATATTAATAATATATAAGATATGATTAAATATATATAAATATAGAGATATATATATATTATTAAAGTAATAGATTAATAATATAAATAAATAATAGATATATAAAAATATAATATATAAAATATAAATATATAATATATAAATATAGTAAATATATATATATCTATATAAATATATCTTAATATATTAATATTTATATTATATATATATATATATATAGTATATATATATATACTATAAAAAGATATAATTATATATATATATATATATTATTTAAGATATATAGTTGAATATAGAGAGATATATAAGATATATAGTAATATATATATATAATATAATTATATTAATATATATGAGATAGATATATATAATAGATATATATTATGATAATATATATATAATAGATATATATATATAATATAGTATATATATATAATAATAACTATATATAGTTAATGTATAATTGTCAATTGTGTAAAAGGAATATTGTAAATATATTAATAGGTATAAGTATAGTGATATAGATATATGTAACATATATATAATATAATTATATAATAATATACTATATATATATAATATTATATATATATTTAATATAGATATATATATATATGAATATATAATATAATAGTATTTATATAGATATATAGTAATATAATATATATATACTATAGTAAAGATAATATATATATATATATAGATAGATAATATATAATTAATATAAGATATAATATATAGATAGGAGAATATATGGAGATATATTATATATAATCTTCGAAATCTGTTACCATTGTTAACTTTGAATTTGTTAACTACATTTAAAAGTTACAGGAATGAAGAGAAAAATAATCTCATAAAAAGCATTATATTATAAACATAACTTATGATATAAATTATAAAAAGGAATAAACTATTTCTCGAAAAACTATTGATCATTTTTTGTTTATGTCTTCGAAAAATGTACCGATGTACTAGGGATGTATCGGCGATATTACAAATACCGAAGTACCGGATATCGCCCAAACGTTATTTTTCAAAAGAGTACCGCAGTATCGGTATCGTACCCAAGAGAATTACAAAGTATCGACTGAAAGATGTACGGTATCGCCCAAGCAATTTTCATGTACCGTGCCATCACCGTGTATAGTTAAAGATATAGTAATATAGTAATATATAGTATATAGTATATAAGAGATAACATATAGTAATAGGGTATGACTGTAGAGCGGCGTAGGAATATATAAGAAGTTGGGTAATATAGAAGTTAATAAGAGTTGTATACATAAATATATAAGCAGGGCCTAATAGTATGTTATATATATATATATATAGTTACCGGAAGCTAGCCATACCTCAAGCTAATTAAGAGACATCGACTACGGCATGGCGCGAGGCATTCATGTGGATTCTCCTAGACAGTCTTTTCGGCACGAAACATAGACCTGTCTTAGGAGTGGACAGGCGGGTGGCGTCAAGAATATTCAGAAGGGGATGCAGAATGCAACTTCAGAGAAAGCGACGCCTATAAAACCTAGGGCAACTGACGCATGACAGCGAAGCGAAACTAACACCAGCACTACACATAGCCTCACACTAAGGAACAATCTCTCACCTCATGATCAGCAGTGAGGCAGAAATTGTATAACAATTGGTCTACAGTAGAACCACATAAACACCTTTCCTATCAAGTTACTTGAATGCCCCATGATAAGAAGTGGTCAAAATATTTAGTATTGCGTGGGGAATATGTGTTTGAGAGGAACAAAGAAGTCAGCCAAATGAACTGCTGTTAAATTTAGACGCAAGCGTCATGCTTTTTGGAAATCAGGGTAATAGGGATTCTGTCATTTGAGAAGACAATATGAGAGAGAATGGAGGAAAAATCTGGTGAGAGATTTTGTGAAATACTCATTCGGAGTGTTTGACATATAATATTGCGACACACAAGTGTTGTTGATATATTAGGAGTGGGTTATAGGTGTTAACTTGAGGTGTAGTATTTGAGATAATTAAAAAGCCGCTGATTTATAAGTGCAAGTCGAGCACATTGTTATTAACGAGGAAAGGAACTGCTGAGACGAGCGGAACGTAGGCGGGACTTAGCGAGTTGCGAGAAGAGTGATGATGGTAAACTGAATAGGTGCAGAGGAAGCTGACCATAGCAGGACGTACGCTACTATATACTCAAGGTGCCGGAGGTGCGCTAGCGGACTACCCTAAATGGATGAGCAGGAGAGGGCAAAGTGCCCACAGGAAAAAAACTCAAATGAATAAATAGGTATGAGTAGGTAAGGTCATACTTAGCTGGACTACAAAAGCAATATAGACAAGGGCCATCTTACCGGACTCATAAGGTAGGTGTAGCGTATAAATAAAGAAAAATAAAAAAAAAAATATACTAATAAAAAAAAATAAAAAAAATAATAATATATAGAAAAAAACAATGAAATAATAAAATAGGAGGGGAAAGAAAATAAAATATATAGTGACCTACCAAGCTTAAAAAGCGGTAAGTATATATATATATGAGTAAGCCAAGGAAAAAAAAGGTATGTAGAGTAGAAAACTAAATTATGAAGAAAAGTAGTATGATAGTAGTATAATCAGCGCCAGGCAGTTGACAGGGCGTGATAGCACAGAGAATGGCTCCGGAGGCCATCATACTCATCAAAAAAAATGTAAGAAGAGGCAAACAGTAGTAAGTCTAATTAAGAAATAATCTTACAGGTTAATGGATTATTTTCACTACCCGTAATTGAACCCAATAAGAGTTGTAAACAGAGATAATAATGCATCATACAAAGAATTAGCGGGAGCGCAATATTTTCAGTACAAGAAACAGTGTTAAATACTCTTGCGAAAGACGATTAGGTTTGTTATATACACGTAAAGGGATACATGACTGGCAGGAATTGTAGACCTCATTAGATGCCTCCGAGAAAGCATAATAATATAATGGCTTTCAAAATCACTGGTGTCATGGCAAAGACGTAAAAGAAACCTATGTTCTTATTTTTTGATCTATTGAGGATTTTTCCACAAAGCCCCGATCTCGAACACGCAATAGAAATAACTCCCAAAATTTGAACAAAACTCAGCTTCACTATTATAAAATACACACAAGATGGTGAAACAAAATAAAAGAAATTAATTTTTCGTTCACATACAGCAAAAATATCGACATCAGTGAAAAATTCAACGTTTTAGTAAACACATTAAATAAATGCTATGACAAATCATTCCCCATAAAAAGAAAAAACTTGGCGGTAAAAGAATTCAAAACCCGTGGCTAACACCTGCTTCACTAACTCTTATCATAAAACACAAACTCTACAGACAATGATATAGTAGTATATCATAGGAGAGAGAGAGAGAGACGAGAGAGAGAGAGACAAAAATTTACTATATTGAGACCGGAGTGCCAAGGTGTTAAGAAGCGACAGGAAAAAGTCCCACATTGGGGACTCATGCGGGGGCAATGCTAAGTTCGAGCACGTAAAGATTTTTAGTGTGATTAGAGGCTGTATTTTGAATCACCCTGTCAATCAGTCTAGGTTTAACTCTAAACTGCAAGGTAGATAGCCATCCTCCCTCATGATGAAATTGTGTTGTCAATAACATTAAGAATGCATACGTGGTTTTGTGATATGCTGAATTATGAAAACTACGGAGTGAATATAATGCGTTTGCAAGTTTTTTGGGATCACGCCACAATGTGGATTAAAAGGAGGCAGTAGTATGTTACTCTTGAAAACCAAGGGGTAATTGCCGGACGGACAGGTATTGTAGAACTATAAGTTGGTTAAAGAGAAACTTCCTCCGGGTTTTTTGAAAATTGATTATAGGGCTTGGGTTAACTCGTGGGTACGTAGATTGTTTAAGACATCTCCAAAGATCGGATGCCGTTTGTACTCAGGGATGCAGGAATAGAAAGGAAAAATCCAAGGAAGAGAAAAGATCCCGTACGAAAAGGGTAGGGAAATAAATTAATAAATTGATTGTTAATTATTATAAAATTTTAAAAGGAATTGTAAATGACAAGTATTTATTTTTAATAGGGATTGGCCTAGAGACTAGGCAACTTAAACAGTAATCTACTCAGGAGATAATTCCCAGGTTGGCTTACGAAAATGATGATAATTAGTGCGTTGTCGGATGATGAGTTCAAACGAATTTGGAAACAGCATTTAATAAATCAGTGTTCTCTTGCCTGCCTAGAACCAGTTGGAATTAAGTTTAACCTCGCCTAAAGTTGGCAATTATGAAGCTTATCACACTTATTAACGGGCATTTATAATGGTGTTTAAGTATTGACGATTTAGAAATG
>JABUQX010030803.1:30000-39463 GCA_015478945.1 Trachelipus rathkii
ATAGTTAGCCGCAGAGGGCATTTTTTTTTTTTTTTTTTTCACCCCGATTTTTTATGAAATACGGAATATATTCTCTGAAAAAAATAATAATGAAGAATAAAAAACAACACATCCCGAGGCCCGGAATTCTTTAGAATAAAAATTTACCAGCCTCTCAAAGTTGGTTCAAAACTCCCTAGACTTCATTTTGATCCCCATCCAGTTTAGGTTCTCATTCAGGCCTCTAGTCAAGTTAATATCTTGTTCTTTGTAGTTTATGGCACAGAAGAATCTATGTATCTTAACAAATCTTATCATAACCTGAAACAAGGCTGTCTAAAACCAGCCAACTAGGCCCTATTTTTTTTTTTTTTTTTTTATAACAGAAAGCCTATATGGGATTTTTTTAAATTTTGAGAGGCTGTAAACTTTTTTTCCTAACAGAGTAAATCATTTTTTGGTTTTTAATGTCTCAATTGTTATTTGTTTTAGAAGTATATCACTGTGATAAAAAAAAAAAAATTAATCAAAATTATACTATGGGAGTTTTAACAACTTGAGAGGCCTGTAAACTTTTTTTTCCTAAACGAGAGTGACGATTTTTGTTTTCATTCTTCTTCATTATTATTTTTAGATATCACCTCTGACTTTTTATAACAACAGGGGTGAAGCCCTCTGCGCCTAACTATTAACCTAATTTCCTTTTTTTCATATACTGTAGGAGAGCGAGAGAGTACATTTTTCTGTTGTAAAGTTAAAAAAATCAAAAAAGATAGTAAAAACAACATGGTATCAAAATTAAATTTATAAACGTCAACGAACAATTTTTCTCATATTTAAACTACATTACTTGTTTAACATAACATAAAACTTTGTAGATTTTCGAAGTTTTCCCTCCATATATATATGTATATATATATATATATATAATATATATTATATAATATATATATAAAGATTATATTATTATATATATATATAATTTATATAATATATATATATATATAAAAATTATATATATATATATATATATTATCTTCGCTTTAATTAATATTTAAACTTCAAAATTTGTAAGAAATGGTATAATTTTGAATTGACCTATCCTTCCTAATTAAAGACGATTTCCATGTATCCCCGCAAATAAAATTAGCGGTCCAGTATCTCATGCGGATCGCGGGCTTACAATACATTAAAAATGAGGCTGGAATTATCCGCTGGCTGAATAAGAATCGGTCCTTACATGTAATATAACAATACTAACTAAAAATTTTACATATTTTAAAAATATTTAAAGTAACCCCTTAAAAAATAATAATTATTTATGAATTTCAGTTCTACTAAAAAAAAAATCAATCCCACTTAATCAAAGTTATCAAAACTATAGCCTCTTTTTATGAAATTGCCTTCAATGCCTTAAAGTTATAACTTATATTTTTTAACCAAGATCGCGCAACAAAAGCATTGAATTAACTAATCTTCAGAATTTTTGTTTAAAAGATCAAAAAAATATATTTAAAATTTTTAAAGTATATTATTTATAACATCCATAAAAATAATAATAATAAATAATAATATAATAATATTATAATAATAATAATAATAATAATAATAATAATAATAATAATAATAATAATAATAATAATAATAATAATAATAATAATAATAATAATAATAATAATAATAATAATAATAATAATAAAAAAATAATAAAATAATAAAATAATAATAATAAAATATAATAAATAATAAAAAAAATAATATAATATGTGATAAATAATAAATATAGAAAATAATAATAATATAAGAAAAAATAATAATAAATAGAAACAAACCAGTACAGAAATAATAATAACTTTCTAAAATAAAGAATAAAAAAATAATAATAATAATTATATCATAAAATAATAATAAAAAAATAATAATATAATAATATAATATATAATAATAAAATAATAATAATAAAAAAAATAATAATATTAAATAATAATAATAAGAAAGTTTTAAAAAAAAAGAACAAAAAAGCTATAATACGTTTTTTAATTTTTAAATAAAATATTTACAAACGTTTTATCGTAAGTTCAAAAATAATATATGGAATAAAATAAATTAGTAAAATATTTAATTTTACTTATGCACTATTCATATTTAAGAATTAAAGGTTACCCAAGAAAGGTAAAAAATACTTTATTTTTATAATTATCTTCCAGTTTTTAATTTATAATTACTAAGTATTAAATGTTTTCCAGAATTTAATATTCAAATATATATTTAATATTAAAAAATATTTGTGGTACATTGCAGAGACCTAATATCAACCATCGTAATAGGTCTGATGTACCCTTTCTTTATATAAAGGTATTTCTGAGTTGGCTAAACTCCTATAATATATATATATTTTATATATATATATAATATATATATATCATAATGTAGCATAATAATCTATAATATATATATATAAATATCATATAATAATATATATAAATAATAATAATAAATATATATATATAATATATATTAATATAAGAGTGAGACGATACTATCATAGATAACAGATACACTTATATTGCATAACCTTCATCGAGAGCATAGCGGAATAATATAATATACTAGGTCCTCTGAAAGGGAACGTTGAAGAACGTACGATTTTTTTGGATAACTGAATATTTGAGGTGAAGTAGGAGCCTTTCAGATTGATAGTTCTGGGGAAGACCTGAATGGTTGGATAGGTGATCAAAAAGGGATGGTATAAAAGGGTGGTTTTGGGTGGCGGGAGAAAATGAGAATGGTGGAAAGTTCATTGATTTCTGTGAAGAGAGAGGTATGTGTGTAAGTAAACTTTCTTAACACACGGTATCCAATAAGTAAATAATACTAAAGACGTTTTGGTGTCAGTAAGAGATGTATCGAAGTGAATAAGTAATGATTATTCTACGGTGTTGGGTGAAGAAGGAGATGTTAAGTAATGTTTGGATGGCGTTTTTTAAATCAGTTAGAGGGGTTCTTTAAAGGAATGGGATTATCGGAAATCATTAATGTGTTCAAATGTAAAATTAAGTAGTGGGCTTGGATGGAGACAAGGAAACGGTGAATACGTAAGGAAGTAGTAAAATTAAGAGTTGAGAAATTAGTGGTGCAAAAGCATGATAAGGATAAGTAAATGTAAAGAGCCGCTCCGCTAGTAAAAACGGTTGAATGTGGAAAAGTTGAAATACTTGAGCCAAACTGGGGGCAAATGAGGACAAATTGTTTTAGTTTTAAGGCAAAGGAGTGTGTGGATGTGCAAAGTAGGAAGTAGAAGTTAACAGCGAATGGTGGAAAGCAAGAGGTTGATGAAGCGTTCAACGGTAAAAAGAAGCGTGGGTTGCAACATGTAACTAAAATCAAAATGAAAAGAAATTTCAAAAGAACAAGATTGTTGGAAATTATATAAGGGGAAAATACTAAAGGTGGTTACGCTAGGGAAGAAAACAAGAGGTAAGAACATTTTGGAAGGAGGAAGCAGACAATACAAAGAAATAGGAGTCCTCTGAAGAAGCCGAAAGCTTTAAGAATAGAAAAGGGATCTGCTTAGAATAAATGAATAGGGAGATGGTGCTTTTTGTAACTGATAGAGAAATGATGTGAGGGGATAGTGGAAAGAACACTTCGAAAATCTGCCACAAATATTAAAGTAAATGATCTAGGAGGGTTTAGTATGATGTGGCGTTTTGATGGTGCAAAGAGGAAAGGTATTCTTGGGGATGAGTTATTAGTAAGGAAAGGAGGTAATGGTAGGGTTGAAAGAAGTGGAAGATTTGCTAAACAATTGCCCAGGTCTAGATGAAATTAGACCTGTCCTCTGGAAGTTTGGGAATGATACTCAGAGCCAGGAGCGAGAGGTGATGGATTTTAATTTGGAAGTTTGTTTTGAACAAGAACGATTTTTGGGAAGTGATTGTAATAATCCCGAGGGAAAATTCGGGGAACAAAAGAAGGCGAATCAAGTACCCACTCCATGAATAATAACGCCTACCACAGCATGTAAAAGTAAAAGGGTTAGATAGGGATGAAAGGGGGAAAAAAAACCTGTAAGAAATAAAAATAGGAATAAATTTTATTTGAAGTGTTGGGTAAGGGGGAGGTAATATAAACATTGCGATGTTTATTTAGCATGGGTGGTCGAAAGAGTGCAGTGTTCGCGTGACACGAGGTGACTGAATGGGAAGAACGGGTGCGTTAAGGAGTGGTACGAAGGAATGGTGAGCTATCCCTTCAAGTACTTGAGAATAAAACACGTAATCAAAAAATTAAAGAAGATAAGAATAATGGTAATCTTAGGTAAAGTCGAATCTGGCACAGGTACGGATGAAATTAATATGTTAAGCGTGTTAACCGCAGTGTGTTAGTGATGAAGTGTGGTGTAAAGGTACTTCTTCTGAATGAATCAAAGTATGTATGAACGAATCTCAGTGGAAGCGTGCTGTAAGATAAATGGTGCATGTGCAGTTAGGTTTAGATTAACGTAGCGGAAGTAAGACGAGGTTTGTTGTTTTATGTCGTGCCTATTGAGTCTTTATTCATTGTAATAAAAGGCTGGGGGCTTTGAAAGAATTAGGTGGGGATTGGCAGAAAAAAATGGTGTTAAATGCATGGAGAGATGGAGTTGAGGTGGAAGGGGTGCCCTACTATTTATATCGGAGATTGCCTTTCTGCGTGGCTTGGCGCGAATCTGAAGAGAGTTTTTGAGAGGATTGATTAGAGATTTTGGCAGGGTGTGGGAAAGGAGGGGCTTGAAAGTAAACGTGAATAAGAGTAAGGTTATGTGTTGTGAGTGAGGACAGTCTCCAGTGTGAAGTTATGTTAGAATTGTGGCGCACTTAGAACAAGTGTCCTGATTTAAATATTAGGGTATAGTTGATGAGAAGGGAAAGGAAGGAACGAATGCAGAGTGGGTAATAGAAGTTGGTGAATGGGGGCAAGAAGTGGGCTGGTGCAATTAAATCGTTGGTGATGCAAAAGGGACAATCTGAGTTGGCTAGGGTCCTTAACATGAGGGTAATGTTTTACCTCTGTGGGTATTTGTATGGTAGTTGAGACTATGGTCTGGAATAGAAGTATAGATTCTAAAGTTCAATGTGTTCAAGATGGACAATGCTTAGGGTTGGCCTAGGTTGGTAGAGAAAGAATGAATAGCGAGGAAGAAACGTATAGAGCAAGTGGTGTGGGTGTGAAAAGGGGTAAATGAAAATAACATGAAAAAGTATTTGAGAAGCCGACATATCTTTTATAAAGGATGCATGATATAGGGGTTGTTAAGCGGATGTAAGTGGTGAGTGTGCTTGGGAAACCGACCGGCTGGGGAGACCGAAGAGAAGTGGATGATCGGCTCAGCAACCCCGAATTGTCGCAGGAAGAAATGTGAGTTTTGGCAAGAGGGCGAGAATAAAGGTGATGAAATAGAATGAATAAAGGTTGTGAAATCGGCATGGGTTTGGCACCCTGGGCAGGTGGGATGAACCCTTACATTGACGAATTACCATAGTGAGGTCCCGTCGCGGTTTCCCATGAGGCTCTAGGAGGGTGGATTTCCTTTGTGACAGAGCCTCTCACTATAATGGTACAAGAAGGGGGCGGTAAGGCGGGGGCTTTCTTTCGACGTTGCTCATGTTTCCCCTACTGCTTTTTCTTTTTCGATGCTTTGTACAGCACTTAAACCCAATCTGGGGGCAAAGAGGAAGGTGAAGAAAGAAAGAAAGATTATATATATATATATATACTTATATATTATATTATAATTAAAGTCTTACGCCCTAACTCTGAATACCTTTAAATAAAAAAAGGGTACATCAGACCTATGAAGGTAGATGAAAAAGGTCTCTCAAAATACAAATGTACCACAATATTTTTAATATTAAAATATATATATATAATATTTGATATATATATATAAAATATTTATATATTTGTAAATTAATAATTAAAAACACAGCAAAGATAAGTATAAAAATAAGAGGTATTTTTTACCTGTTCTTGGGTACCTTTAATTCTTAAAGTATAATAGTGCATAAGTAAATTAATATTTTTAACTATTATTTTCCATATATTTTTTTGAATTAAGATAAAGTTTTGTGAATTTTTCATGTCAAAAAATTAAAAACGTTCAATTAGTTTGTTCTTAATTTTTAAAACTTTCTGATAATAATAAATTTAAGAAGTGGCGGCTTCGTCCATAGCACTGCGGAAACTGCTCGTTTAGCCCCCAAAAATTCAAAACTATCCACAAACTACTTAAGAGCATTTCTCTCTCCTGTACTCTCTCTCTTCTTCTCCTCTCTCTCCTCTCTTCCCTCTTCTCTCTCTCTTCTCTTCTCTCTCTTCTCTCTCTCTCTCTTATATATAATATATATATATAAATAATATATATAATATATAATATATTATAATAATATATATTTTAATATATTATATATAATATATATATATATATATATAATATAATAATATAATATGTTATAATTATATATAATTTAATATATTATATCTATATAAATATATATATATATAATTATATATATATATAAATATATATATATATAATTATTATATATATATATATAATATATATTTATATATATATATATCTATAATAATATATATATATATATATATATAATATTATATATATATATCTAATAAATTTTATAAATATATATATATATTATAATATTATATATATATATATAATAATATATATATTATTATATATATATTATATATATAATATATTATTATATCATAATAATAAATATATATATATTAAATATAATATATAATATAATCAATATAATAAAACAAATAATATATATATAATTACTTATAATAACTAAAATAATATATATACTATATAATATAATATAATATAATAATATATTCTCACTAAATATATATATAACTTATAATATTAATAAATAAATATATTAACAAGTGCGGCTTCGGCCATCAGGCACTGAGAAACTGCAGCCGCCCCCACAAAAATTTTCAGAAAAGTAAGTAAAAAACTCAAGTATACACCGAACCATAGATAACCCCGCTAGACGAAGACAACACGACAAAATTACAATAAATACAGAGGACTCAACCAACATACGGGCAAACAAATCAAACAGCCTAGCATTAGCAGACCCAAGAACCGGCAAACGAGACAGCACACCACCCGCAAGATGCAACAAACAACAAGACGCATGCCACCGGAACCGGCAATGCAACATCAACAGAGAACAAATACATAACCAACGAAACACATGAAACAGACTACGATACTACCGATACAGGCCACACCAGTAAAAACAAGGAAATGTAAACTATTATAGGCGATCCGATACGAAAATCATAGGCTAGCAACCGTGATTCACCAATAAAAACAAAAGAACACAAGAAGCGAAGAGCATCTCACGTCTGCAGCAACTGGAGAAAGACAGGGAAGCATTCTTATACGATGCAACCGTCAAGCCACGCAGAAAAGCGCCCGCGCTGGCGTACTAGCAGGACATGACAGGGAGAAGAAGATACTCATCACAAGCAGATAGAACCCACGCAACAGTACTGAGAAATCAACTGAGAACCGTCTCAACGCATCATTGACAAAATACAATTACAAATAGAGGAAAAAAGATTCAAAGAAAGCGGGTAAGCGAAGACACAAATGTATACTAATAAAATAGAGCCAGAATCCAACCTCAGATAACAAATCAGCAAAGACGAATGCCACCAAGCCGACACTGAATCAGCTACTATAGCACAGGAGGACATGCAACAAACTTAATTAACCGATGCTACAAGGCTCTACAACTACAAACCAAGCAAGTCGCCGTAAACACCAACTGAAGATATGCAAATAAGAAGCAGCCGGGAATAATAAGAGCAGCAAAGACATAAACTGCTACTCAGAATAGACTAATTATACGAAGAGACACACCCAGCATGCACACTGCAAACTGAAACCAAAGCATTGCACAAGCAGAAACTGACAACAACTATAGCCGATACTGCAACTAGACTACGATAAAGCAGGAGGCCGATAATTCACGAGCAACGTGGCACAATGAGCACCGAGGGCGAACATCGTTATAAACCCGACAATGATCGAATGCAGCAAAGGCGTAAAAAGATTAAATCGAGAATCATACATGAGCTAGGACGCGAAGAGCGGACAACCACGAGCACATAATAACTGGGACGAGATCAGACTAATAAAAACGTAAGAGCCAATCGACCACCATTAATCATAGAGAATTCGTAAACCAAGACAGCAACATAGCCATGAACACCGAGCAAGGGTAATCGTGACGACAACAACTTAAGCTCCGCAAATGACCACCACTCGTTCATGAATCAGCCAAGGAATATACACAGATGGACTAGATCAAGCCACGAAAAGCAGGAATGAAAGACATATAGCAATCCAACACCTCATTAGCATAGAAAATAGTCGCGAAAAGACCGACACCGAACCCTACGTGATGAACTCAGACAGCAAGCCATCCGCTACTACGCATAGGAGCGCTATCATTTGCCCCACACCACCTACTCCGCATCTCCTTTCCCTATTTCGCGTTCTCAGCAGAACCGATAAACCTCTCTCTCTCTCTCTCGTCTCTCTCTCTCGATCCCTCCACCTTCCTCTCTCTCCTCCTCCATCTCTCTCTCCCTTCTCTCTTTAATATATATTATATAATATATATATATATATATATATATATATATTATAATATAAATATTATATATATAATAATATTATAATAAATATATAATAATAATATAATTAATATAAAAATTTTTCTTTTCGTGGTCCGAACAGTTTTTATTCCAATAAGAAAATCAACGGAAACTTCAAAAAATTTTGTTTCAAAAATAGCTCTAATAACATCCGTAATAATTTACTCTTATGTTACCGAAAGCGAGATTGTGTACACCTCCTTGTGTGGCCTTAAATAAAGCTTAAGTGGAAAACAAAAGAGTGACAATTTGTTCCTGTCTGGATAATTTTCTTTTTTGAAACCTTCACATTATTTCTCTTTAAAGTTCGCGATCATTTTTTTGCCATTTAAAACCTGATCGTTATTTTTTTTTTCAATCAAAATTAGATGAATATATATATATATATTGTAAATTATATATATATATACAATAATATATATATATAATAATATAATTATATATATAATATATATATTAATATAATATCAATTATATATATATAATTAATATATATAATATATATATAAAGGTAATTTTAATATATATAATAAAATATATATAAATATAAAAATATATTATTATACATTTATATATATATATAATATATAATATATAATATTGATATATAATATAATATCTATTATATAATTATATATAATATATATAATATACTTATATATATAATATATATTATGCAATATAAATTATATATATATATATATATATATATTATATACTATAAATA
>JABUQX010030804.1:0-7500 GCA_015478945.1 Trachelipus rathkii
AGGTGTACACACACTATGACATACATGCATATGTCTCACAAAACCTTCCCTATCTCTTAGTTTTTCTCCACATTTGGTGACCTTCTGGAGTGTAAAAGGAATGGCTGTCCTCAAGCAACAGAGGTGACGCCTTGTTTATGTTTTTCAACCGACATTTTCTTCATCTCTTCTGATGTACATGTAAACTTAATTAGGCAAGTATAAGTGAAGATACAGCTAAAAAATACTTAACCGAGAATATGGGAAAGAGCTAGCAAATTTGAATACCATATACACTTGAACAAATGTGGTTGTTCTCGTATGTAATTACCACAGGATGCTTTTTCGTCTATCTTTCTCAGGAGATATTTACTTTCGTCTCTTCTCTTTTTCATTTTCTGTGTTTTTCTTTTTATCAGTAAGGAGCATGGAACTAGACTGCTAGAATATTTTAACATTTCTTAAGGTTTTCAATTACCCTATTGTCTCCTTTTATTTATGTGGGCATTTACTTATTGAGTTATTTTGATCTACATGTAGGCGGCAGTGATATTTGGGTTCGACTTTCCCGATGTTGTACGTTGTGTTCTTTACCATAGATATTTTGCATCTTTCAATTCTTTGGGAGAAATATATTCCTATTGCGCAGATTTGTTCTTTGTGCGAGAGGCTTAGCCATTAATCCTGCAAGCTTTTCAATATATGTGTCATAGGACATTGGTCTGTCTGGGACATTTGTATTTAATAGGCCGCCAGGAATATTTATATTCTGCCCATATAACAGCTTACTGGGACTAATCCCACTCTCGGAGATAGGGGCTAGACGAATGGCGAATAAAACGAAGGGTAACACGTCTAACCACTGTTGATTTTCCATCCCAGGTTCAACCAACATAGCTCTAATACTGTTTATAATCATCTTGTTCGTAGCTTCACATTTCCCATTTGAGAAGGGGCTGTAGCTTGCCGTGCTTGTGTGAAGTATACCTAGTAACCTACACACACTCTCAAATAAGTGTGAAGTGAAATTTCCTCCTTTATCTGAAACCAAGTGGCTGGGTATTCCTGTATGAGGAATGATCTGGTTGATTAGTACCACACATAATGGGAAAATCTATCTATGAGCGTCAACAAATATTTGTAGCCTTTACATAAACTCATTTTCAGTATATCTATGTGCATAGTCTCAAACTTATAGGAGACTTCTTTGTATTTACCGTAAACAGGATTTATTTTTCTACCCACTTTAGCTACTTGGCATTGGGGACAAGATCTGACTATGTTTTTAACTCTTTGATGCATGCTCTGAAACACAAAGTCTGCCTTTATTGCTGTTAGACATCGTGATATCCCTAAATGACCTTGGAGATGTGTCATTCGGATGATCTCATCAACACAGGTGTTCGGGAGGATGATTCTAACGTAATTCAATGAAATGCTGGCATATAAATGAACTTCCTTCTTCTTAAACCAAAATTTTTGTTTTTTAATAATTAATGAACTTTTCTCTTCATCTGATAATAATGATTGTATATATTTATCTATTTGTTGCTTTTCACTTATATCTGCATAGTCTATTTCTTTGCGAAATCTTTTTATTATCTCAACATGAGCTTCACTGCAGCCTTGTATTAAATTTACTCTTTTTATTTCAATTAAATTATCATTTATTTCTTCTTTATTTTCATCTATAACATTTTTCCATTTTTGTAAATTCTTCTTTTCTATTTCTATCCGATCTTCTACAGTTGTTTTTCGTTTTTCAAAATTCTCGATTTTCACACACATGGCATGCAAGGAATTCATGGTATGCGTTTTGTGGCTTTTTAAAGGTCCCATAGTTTGCCTTCCTTCGAAATTTACAACTCCGGCACGTGTGTGAATTTCGTTTATGGTTCTTGTATTCCACCCTTTTAACGTAGGTGAAGGAGGTTCGTAATAGTATCTATTTAAAGGGCCAAAATTTTCATTCATAGTTGTAGTAGTTGGTACCGCGTTCTGATTGGCTGCTTCACTCGTCGATAGACCAATCACAGTGCTGCTTTTGATGAGTGGAGAGGAAAGCTCAGCCTCTTTTTCTGAATTCGTTATTTCTTCATTATTTTCATCGCAATCATCATTATCATTATTAATTTTGTTGTTTAGAAGGTATTCTGCCAAAGGATTGACCTTTTTATTAATTAATTTCCATGTGACTTTGTATGAACTCAACAGGTTCAAACTTCGTATCTCCCGTATATTGTAATTTTTGCAATCATTTATCCGTTTATATTTTTGCAATAATTCACGAGACTGGGTATGAATTGTTAGTCCCCTTCCGGCGAGTAAATATCCATATTTATTTAATATTTTGGTTAAACAGACGAGTAGTTTGTTAGCTTGATCATATTTCCTTTCAATAGGTGCTAATATGGTACTGTAGAAGGCTATTGGGCGGTCTTCTTCATCATTGGTCATTATAACTCCTGCCGCAGCCATGTTAATCGTGTGCACAACAATTTTGAAAGGGCTTGAAGTAATGGGGTAAGCAAGGGTTGTTGTATGTTTAATTGCCTTTTTAGCATCTTCAAAAGCTTTATCTGTGGCTGTATTCCATGGGATCCGTCTTCTTGCATAAGGTTTTCCCCTCAGGAAGATATTGAGTGGTGCTATCACATCTGAAAAACAGGCTATGAATGATCGGTAGAAACCAATTTTTCCGAGAAAACCTCTTAAGTCTCTAATGATTTTCGGTTTTGGGATGTCTAGTATTTCTTTCACTTTCTCATAGTTTGGTGTTATCCCTTTCTCATTGATCGTATATCCCAAATAATCGATTTCCTTTGCGCCTATTTGGCATTTTGCAGGATTGGTACTGATATTCAAATATTGTAGTCGTTTTAATACCTGTTCAAGGATGATTTTGTGTTCCTCTTCTGTTTGAGTGTGAATTAATACATCATCCATGTAGACGCATGTGTTTTTAAGGTCCTGGGTGAGAATATCGATGAACTTTTGGAACACAAACGGTGATGACACAAAACCCATGGGCAAACATTTATAGCTATAGTTTCCAAGATTAGAAGTTATAGTAAAGTATTTTTCGCTGTCTTTAGATAACGGGATCGCATATTAAGCTTGTGTCAAATCCAAACGAGAAAACCATTTGCTCACTTTTAATGTAAACATGGCTTCCTGCAGCAGTGGCAGACCGTATGTTTCTCTCTCCGCTCTTTTGTTCAACTCTCTAAAATCTGATATGATTCTCACTCTGTTGTTGCTCTTCTCTAAAACAGACATTGGGAAAGCCCACGGAGAATTTGTTCTCCTCAAAACACCTGTGGCCAGCAGATTATTAAATTCCGCACGAGTTTGAGCATATAACTTATGAGGAATTCGTCGTGGCTTCAGGGCTATGGGCGGTCCCTTGATATTCACATGATATGGATAGGTATTGGCTAGTTCGATCAAAACTTTTTCAGGTATAAAGGCGGTTTCTTCGTCAGTAGTTACCTGACCGCTCTTATCTATTAATGCTGTGCTCATACTGCTGTTTTTATTTTTATATTTTTCAAAAATTCTATCCCAAGTTTCCATTTGTTTTAATTTAATATGATTATTTTCAGTTAAATATGGGTTCAAAAACAACTCTTTATATTTCAATAAGACATCTTTAAAGAATAAAGAACTATGAGGAACATGCTCAGAAGATAGAGAGAGAGGGTTGGAAGTTGATAGATTAGAGGGAAAATTTTCGTGCACATACTTATTAAAATTTCTATTCCTACTCAATTTTATCGTTTTGTTTGTAACAGGATCAATCAATAAATCACGTTTAAAATCTATGCCCAGTTCAAAATGTTTTAAAAATGATAAGCCTAATATATTTGTCTCAATATTTGCAACATAAAATTTATCAATATATTTTCTACCTAGATTAAGATCAAATTCAATAGTTTTAATGTCATATATGGCAATTTTAGAATTGTTTGCCGCTAGCATATAACCTATGGGGGGCTTGCTATTTGCAAGAGCGTCCCCATTTTTCTCCAACCCTCAATCAACAAGATAGTCTACCTTATTTAATATGTCATGAACCTGATATAATTTCAAGTCGTCAATCGCACAAGCTTTCTCGTCTGTCACAGCATCGACCGAAACTTTTTCAATGTTACAACATCGCTCGTTTGCAGTATTCAAGACAGCTGGACTTGACAAGCGACTTGTCTCATTGCTCTCACTTTCCACTATATGGTTCATAACAGATACATCATTTAATGAATTTGATTTAAAAAAGATATATCCCGCATGCAAAGGGTCTATAGTTGTAATAAAATTTTTACTTTGTACATTACCAATACATTTTGAACCATCAATTTCAAACCTTTCTTTGACATAAGTATCATTTAATATAACATTTTCATTAATTGGAATATTTTTATTCACCATACTACCACGACATTTTTGCTGTAAAATTTTATTTCTATCTTGTGAAGGAGCATGCAAATCCTTTACAACATCATTATTTAATAACTGTCTATTTACAAAAATTTTATTTATATGTTCAATATTTTAATTTTCATTTCTATAATGTAATATTTGCATTTTCATTACGATTATACTGGTGTTATTTTCAATGTCTTGATCATTCTTCTTATTATTATTATTATGATTATTATTATTATAATTCTTATTATTATTATTATTATTATTATTATTATTATTATTATTATTATTATTATTATTATTATTATTATTATTATTATTATTATTATTATTATTATTATTATTATTATTATTATTATTATTATTATTATTATTATTATTATTAGCACCAGTACTCGAATGTTCTAAGTTTATTTTAACACTATTTTCACAATTAATATCAGAATTGTTGATAACTTGGTTTTCTGGATGGAATGTTACCTTCAGACTTTGATATTCTAGGTTTTTACGACTGTCGCTAGATGGTGGGGCAGACAACCGATCTAGGAGTTTTCCGAAGGCTGATTGCCATTACGTGTGGTGTTCATCTCGCTATTGGCATAAAGTAATGGGTAGAGGGGGACATTCATTTGACTCACATCGGTACGCCCGATGTAAGAAGCGAGAATGATAATAACATAACTCCTGGGCAGCATTATTAAAAGTGTTATTAAATCCCTGATCATCCGACTTTGAATTTCGATGCTGACTTCGTCCCGTCTCGTATTTCCTCTTCAGCCGAGGCTTTGTCCTTGAATGAGCCATTGAATAGAGCTTGCCATGTCAGCATGGCTTTTTGTGAGCCGGGCCAGCCTGGCGTGAAATGTTGCTTGTCGTCGTACGAGCAGATCAGATTGCGCTCATTGTCGCCGCGCGAGACCTCTGTCGTTCGCAGCCGTCTGCCTCAACGCCTGTCTGTATTGTTCGCACATGCATTAATAGAACCCCAATATTGGTCGTTGTTTGTTTTTGATATTTTCTGATTATTTTTGAATGAAGTTTTTGAACAAGTCATCTGCGACCTTGACCATACGATGTATGTTATTTTCTTCTGCTAATGTATACACGCTCATCTAGACGTTTGTGGGAAGTTCTTCGAGGAACAACTCGATAGCAAATTTAGGGTTATTGTCCACCAAAACATCGAAATTTTTGTAACCGAGCACATCTTTCACCCGATAGAGATATTCACTTGGGAGCTCGTCAGGCCGCATTCCTTGTTTGGAAACTTCACGAATTCGTTGGCGAAGCGCGGGAAGATAAGTTTGTTCAATATCTTCTAAAAGCAGTTGATAGGCATTTTCTTTGAGTGGAAATTTAATTTTCGATACCAGAGTGGTTGGCAAAATTGGTGCTAACAAACGAACACGTTCATGTGTAACATTGATCGTGAGAGTTTGAAATATAGCATTCGTAGCAGCTAAGCCAACTGATGAAACATCATACATGTCAACGCTGGTAATTGACTATAAGTTAAAATGGCTATAAGTCTTTCAATCGAGAACTTATATTCTTGGAGCCTTGGCCTTGTTTCTGAGCGGGAATTTCGCGGCGTCATTTCAAGGGATTCATTGTCGGAGGGAGAAGCAGAGTGCCGTTCCCCTTCCCTGGGGGATTGCGTTTGTTGAGGAGAGGGCATTTTGCCATTCCCCCTTTTTCCTTTCACGGAGTTCTTGGAGTGACTCGCTTGACTTTTCTTAGTCAGTCTTTTTATTGAAACCATTCTGATACTGGCTAAAATCACAGACTATTTCAATGAGTCGGAAACGTTAGGCCTAAGATGGAAAATTCGTTTGAAAATTTCAAGTGTCTGGGTAGCGTCGCTCTTCTGTTACCACCCGCTTTTTTTTCAAATTTGAATTTAGCAACGACTTATTTCTTACTATTTTCGAGATTATAGATTGTTTAATTCTTCACGTTGCTAACTTGTTTTAATTTAGTTGTAATTAAATACCGCAATGTGCACCGTATTTGACTCCAAATACAGAAGGTGTTTAATACTTGTAATTGAAATTCAGGGTCACTAATGGGTCGACCAGAGCATGTAAGCCGAGATTTTCGAGGCATCTATCAAATAATGACATGCAATCAATCAAATCTGTGATTGAAATAAGAGAACTGTCACATCAGCGTTTATTAAATCAGGTAAATGATATTGACATTTGACAATTGATAATTTGTAAATGAATAGGATGATAATAGGCACAATAACTCAGCTATTAATTAACTTTAAATACTCGTAATTATAGGAATGTTAATATTGAGCACTGACATCTATTCTAACTATGACCTCTTCCTTTCGAGATCCCTAACACTCTCGAATCAGTTTGGCGCTTGTTCCTTCTCGGACTCTCTCGCCAATCAGATTCAAATGTTTGGTCTTTTTCCTCCCTGAAAGGGGGAAAGTGCCAAGCATTTATTTCTACACAGTTAACAGTTTTTATTTGAAATAGGTTCACCAACGAATATTATTTGTGTGTACAGGAAGCTTGCAAGTTGCCTCGTACATTAGGTGCTCACACACTATGACATGCATGCATATGTCTCA
This sequence comes from Trachelipus rathkii, assembly GCA_015478945.1. Classification (NCBI taxonomy): domain Eukaryota; kingdom Metazoa; phylum Arthropoda; class Malacostraca; order Isopoda; family Trachelipodidae; genus Trachelipus; species Trachelipus rathkii. The sequence goes on from JABUQX010030804.1 coordinate 6,992, forward strand.
CAAAGATTCCCTTCTTAGTTTTCTCTGCAATATATATATATATACTATATATATAATAATAAATATATATTATATATAATATTATATTATATATATATATATATATATATATATATATACCCATTTAAGGAGACCACTCTATATCGGAGTATATTTTGTATAGATATAAATACTACAATTAACTGCAGTTCAATTTGTATATATAAAATAACTCCTTGAGTGATTCTTCACTTACCAGGATTAGATCCCGGGCCCTCGCGACCTCCAGTATTTACATCTATCCAAAATATACTCCGATCTAGAGTGGTTTCCTTAAATAGGTCCTGTGTTGCCTTTGACCCGAGTGTGAGCGGAGATGCGTGGCTGAGGCATCTGTCCTGCCATAGGCGGTCCTTATTCCAATTGAATAGAGCACTCTTTCATAGGTTTAAGTCGCGTATCTTTAGCTCATCGTTTGGTCTCAAGTGGTAACACGCTTGGCATACCGTTCGCGAGTGCCCGGGATCTAA
>JABUQX010030804.1:12500-17500 GCA_015478945.1 Trachelipus rathkii
CCTGCTCCGGTAAAAACACCACTTTATCATGACAACGCTCACTCCACTTCAACATCTAATCTTCTATTTAATTGAAGGTGGTTATTCAAGAATCGAGAACCTAACTCCCTTTCATATATATATATATATATGATATAATATTATATATATATATATATATATAATATATAAATATTATATATATATATATATAAATATATATATATATATTATATATATATTTATATATTATATATATATATAATATAATATATATATATGACCGCCATTCACTCCTGTTATGTAAGTTTCTTCTCGCCTCTGCCAAACTCACATTTCACTCCTTCAGGCATTCCTTTATTGACTCAATCCTCTTTTTCTTCGGTCTCCCAGCCGGCCGATTCCCAGCACACTCACCACTATATATCCGCGTAACCAACCGACTATCATCCATCCTTTCCACATGACCAAACCATCTCAACATATTTTTATTTATTCTCTCATTTATCCCTTTCTTCATGCCACACAACTCTCTAATATGTTCAGTCCTCATTATATCAATTCTTTCTCACACCTAGCACACCGCTAAGATTGGTCCATTTGAACATACTGTCTTTAGATCTATGCCTCTTACTCCAGACCATAGTCTCACTACTATACATTAACAAAGATAACAACATACCCTCATGTAAGGCCCTAGTGCACTCAAGACTTAGTCCCTTTACATCCATCAAAGATTTAATTGCACCAGCCCCCTTCCAGCTATTCACAACTTTCCTACTACACTCTGCATCATCCGTTCCATTATCATCCAACATATATTCTAAATATTTAAACTCGGACACTTGTTCCAGCCTCCTCACCATCTAACATAACTTACACCCGAGGACTGTTCTCACTCATACATAACCTTACTCCCCTTATCTACGTTTAGTTTTCCCAACCCCCCTCCTTTTACATCCCCTTTCAAACTCTCCATCCGCATATAAATTGGTAGGGCACTCTACACTCCTTTCCACTCTCCATCATTCTAACACCATCCCCTGCCACCCCCACCTCTAATTCTTTCATAACCCCTTCCATATACAAATCGAATAACCAAGGAGACATAACACATCAATGCCTGATTCCGCTATTAATATTAAACCAATGACTTTCGACTCCATTTATTCTAACACACGCTTCTATCGTCATTGTTTATTTCACCAGTAATTTCATCTATGCCTGCCAATGTTGAGCAAATTTTCGAAATGTTCTTTCCACCCTCCCCTCACATCCATTTCATCAGTTACGAAATCACCATCCCTATTCATTATTCTAAGCAGATTCCCCTTATTCTCATTCTTTACCTTTCGCGCTTCCTTCCAGAAGAGCTTCCTATTACCTTGGAATTCCCCATTCATCCTCCTTACAAACTGTTCATTTACCTCTTTTTTTTTCCCTCCTACGTATGCACCTTTTAGCATTAATTTTTTCCTCCTCATATAATTCTCATAGGATTTTCTTTGAAACCTCTCATTTATATATAATATATAATATAATATATAATATATATATATATATATATATATATATAATCTATATATATATTATATATATATATATATAATATTATATATATATATATATATATATATATATATATATATGTATAATATATATATATATATATATATATATATATTATATATATATATATTATATATATATATATTATATATATATATATATTATATATATATATATATATATATATATATATATTATATATATATAGAATTATATATATATATATATATATATATACATATATATATATATATATATATATATATTATATATAATAAATATATATATATTATATTATACTATATATATATATATATATATATAATACATATCCACAGATTCAGTCGCCTTTCTCACTGTGTGGGCGAGACTGCATAGTGAAGAAAAGAAGAAACCTCTGGAAGGGGCCGATCTCTATCGCCGGATCAGTTTCCAAAGAACTTGGAAGTTTATCCTATCCACTGCGATGTCTTGGATAACAAGGACAGCGACTTTCTCTCCTCGACTGGGGGACACCTGGTTTCCTCCGGCGGGACTCAAAGGTTACACCCTCCCTCAGACTAAAAAATGACCATTCCGAATAAATCAAGGGACTTCATGACATCAACCTCCGACTCTGACAGAAAAAATTCCTCGTTTATAACAATGGCTCTTTTATATCATAACCATTCACTTATACTCTGTCAACCACTCACTTGATGATCTGTAATCTTATTTAATATTTATTTTAAACCAAGAAGTTGTTTAATGTAACACTATTTGCAGGCCTCAACAATGTACCAAATATAAATTGCCTCACACTGTTTCTATAGTTTAATATAAATTTTCATAGCCCTATACCTTTTTTTGTAATTGTCTTTGTATTTTTTTATTTTTGTCCCACTGTTAGTTTTGTATTGTATATTTTTATGTTCTGAACTTCTGTCCCCGAGCATTGTGAAGACGGAGACATCAAAGACCTACTCCATTCTCCCGAAGGCCAGAACAAGCAAGATCAACCCCTCCCCTCCCACATCGCTATCTCCCTTTACCTAGATAATAATATAAACTTAATCAACCGTCACCACCACTATGCTTAAACAATCCGGTGATATTCACCCAAACCCTGGCCCATCAAAATACATCTGCCCCATTTGCAACAAATTCATCACAGAAACCAACCATCTATAAATTGTTCCCACTGCAAAGATGGATCACAAAAACAAATGGTTTCCTTTTTAACTTTCCCCTAGCAAAACTACACTTGGTTTCCTGCTTCATATGTAACTCCCCCCCCTACTACCACCCACCCCTGAACAATCTAAGCTATAGCAACTTCACTATAAAAACTCCAAATAAATATAAATGTTTACCCACAAACATATCGATTTTTCAGCCTTTCCTCCAAGCAATCAGCATTCGACATAGCCCTGAATACAGTAAACCCACATACACATAAAAAACTCAAAAAACACCAAATTTTATGGCACTTGACTCATTTACACTAACATCACAAACCATACTTTTATTAACACTAATTAATCATAAACTAATTACCCTACCACAACGCCACCGAAACCATCAACCTACTAAATGACCAATCCTTAATATTCAATCATTTAATATCCTCATCAATAACATCCCCCACAATATAATAAACATATACATCCCCATCTTCGATACTGCCTAAACAAATACAAACCAAACTTAAACCCCATCAACAATAAACAATCTAATAATAGGAGGCTTCAATGCCCATCATACTGCCTGGTTCAGAGAATATCCTACAGACAACCGAGGAATTCACATTCTCGAATTCACATTCTCGACGAACTCGACTTCTTAAATATATTAAATTACAATAACCTTCTTACTCGAAACAAACCAAGCACAGACATATCCTGATCCTTCTCATCTCCGTATCTCTTCACCAACACTACATGGAATACAGAAATTGATCTCCCATCAGACCACATCCCAGTAGTAATCACTCATCATCAAACAGCAAAATAGGCCAACCCTAAGATAACTTCAACTTCTAGAAATTACAAAAGCAAACTGGCACAAAATTTTTACCTAACACATCGAATCTAACCTTCCAACCCTGGCAATCTACAACCCACTCTCTATATAACCATAGATAACTCCACTAAATTAGTCAGTCAAAAAACACCTTTACATACCAAAAGGTCATAGAAAACACTATAACCCATCACTAACACCCGAAATCTGTAACTTGATAAAACAAAGAAACATAATCCGACAACAAAAATCTTATACTCCAGATCTAACTGCCCAAATAAACTCCTTAAATACACAAATCTCTCTTCTCATCTCCACCCATAAAACAGAAAAATTTAAGAAACACTTAATGGAAAACATGGAAAGGCCAGAAGAGGGAAGAACATGGAAAATAATAAAACGCCTCCACAACTCCCAAAACAACGATTCAGCCACAAATGAGGCGTTAAGAGGAACAAACAATTCCTTCCCCTCCCCCAAACAGCACTGCAATATCCTCACACAACACTATTCCAATATATCCAACAAACCCACTCACCCAAATAATAGAAAAATAATACGCAAACTCAAAACAACTCAACTAGAAACCAACCCTAACCCCCCTTTTCTACACAAGAAATAACTAAACTTATTAAAACCTTAAAAACTCCCCTGCTACCGGCTCGGACAACATCTCTAATCTACACATAAAACACTTTGGACCTGCTGCTATATCATTCATCACAAACATCTTCAACAAATCCTGGCAACTATATTCCACACTGGAAAAAGCTATCATCATACCAAACTTAAATTAAAACCAAGAAAAGACCCCAACCTTCCTTCTTCATATCGACCCATATCCCTCCTCTCCTCTTATGCAAACTAATGGAAAAGATCATACTCACCAAAATCCAAACTATCTTCCACTCCCCTAATCATCAACACGGTTTTAAAAAATCTCACTCCACCTCAACAGCCCTGACTAATATCACACAAAACATCGTAAACGGTCTAAATAAAACACCCTCCCACAGAACAATACTCCTGGCTATAGATATTAGTAAAGCCTTTGACACAATACCTAGACACATTCTCATCCAAAAAATTCTAAATTCTCCCTTCCATAACAATTACAAAAATGGCTATCTAATTTTATATCTGGACGCACAGCACAAGTATCCAGCAAGCATCAAAACTCAAAAACGGTAAAACTAAGAAATAAAGTCAACGGAGTCAATCAGGGATTCATCCTATCTCCATTCTTGTTCAACCTCTTACAGCTCAATATCCCTACCCCCAAACTCCCAACTCAAAAATAATAACCTACACAGATGACATAACTATAACCATATCAGACCCCTCAGTACCCACTGCCACAAATCTCTGCTCAGACTTACCTAAATCTTCTAGAAACTTGGTTATATCCAACAGAATGTCAGCCTCTGCCGAGAAATCATCTATCACCTTAA
>JABUQX010030804.1:25000-27500 GCA_015478945.1 Trachelipus rathkii
TTAATAATAATATTAAATATATATATATTATTATTATTATATATATATATATATTATATATATAGTTAGTTTATAGTTATATATATATATATATATATATATATATATATATATATATATATATATATATATATATATATTATGAGTTTAAAATATATCGAAATTGCGTTTCAAAAAGAAAATATAAATAAAAATTTAGAAGCGAACAATTTTTTTTTATATCGTTTATTTTTCAAAACTTGAGTTGAGACAGGCCCTGCAACGAAGTTTTCCCTATTTAGTCAATGTTAAATCATTTAAAACTTTTTCAAAATATTTCGTTCAGTATGCCGATGAGATACGTTAAGGAAAGTTGCATTATAATTGCAACGCGAGGAAAATCGAAGCCTTATATATACTTCTTATACGTATATATATATATATATATATTTATATATACAAAGCAAATAAATATATAAATATATATATATATATTTATATATATATATATATATATATATATATATATATATATATATATGAGTAAATAAAATTTGCTAACAAATAAATAAAAAACAAAATATCGTTGATATTGGAAAAAAAGTGGTCGTTGCACAAACATGCAACGAAGGCAGGAGCCGCCACTGATATATATATTATTATATATATATTAAATTATTATTATTACATATATATATTATGGTTATTTATTTTATTATTATTATTATTATTATTATTATTATTATTATTATTATTATTATTATTATTATTACATATTATTATTATTATATTATTATTACTATATTATTATTATATATATATATATATATATATATATATATTATTATTATTATTATTACATATATATATTATTATTATTATATTATATATATTATATATATATTATTATTATTATTATTATATATATATATATATATATATATATACTCTATTGACAAATATAAACGAATTACTTTGTTTTATTTACCATTTGAAATATATATATATATATATATATATATATATATTATATATATATTATTACATATATATATATATATAAAGATATATATATATACATATATATTTATATACATATATATATATAAATATATATATATATATATATATATATATATATATATATATATATATATATATATATATATATATATATATATATATATATATATATATATATATATATATATATATATATATATATATATATATATATAAAATTCACTTTCTTCTTAAATTTTTAAAATAATTTCTCTTTGAAGTGCCTAAGCACATGTAACATGAATTTATTCAAAACAGTTGTTCTTAAAAATAAAACTTCTTCAATACAGTCCTCCTTTAACGATGTTCTCAGATCCGATTTTATTATTTTAAAAGCAGAAAATAAGCTCTCAACATTCACTTGACTAGGAGACAAAGCTTACAAAATAGATAGCAATGGATTGCCTCTTTAACTGCTGACTTTGATTTTCGGTCGATTTTCATTATTTCATCTAATGCCTTGTGGAATTCCACTTTGTATTTTTCTAGAGGATTTTTTAGGTTGAAGGTCTTTTACTTGTAGATTGTCTTTTTTTCAATTGCTTTTCTGCCTGCTCCAATTGGTCCCATTATTTGTCAAATTTGACTTCTTCATCTGACAAGATAACACAAAGGAAGATTCCTGAAATTGCTGAACTATCTGACTCCGACCCAGATTTCTGTTCTATAGTGTTATTCATTTTAAGTCCTAGTTCACAAAGAGCATTCCTAGCTTTTCATATCAGATCTTTAGTTCTGAGGAAGATTCTGAACTGTAGATCAACAAAGATGGCCGACAAAAATATTTGATTTTCAGTTAACATTCATTTCCTTCTTCTCATGGAATTTTTATGTAATTTGCTAAAATCCCTTCTCTTTAAAAATTTTCTTGCAGTCAAGTCTTCTGATTGAATATTTCTTGTTGTAAAGTATAGGTGCTTTAATAATTCTTTGAGGGTTTCGATTTGTTCCCACTGACTATCAGAAAGAAAAAGTTCATGAGTACCGTCAGCTATCATACTAATATAGTCTTTAGTTGAAGAAGCCTTTCGAGCATAAGACATGTACTTCCCGTCTTGTCTCTTTATCTAAGACTGCCACTTTTCCAGCTTGACGCTTTAGAACTTCCATTAATTTTGGGGTGCGTGCTGCTTTTGCTATTCGTCTCGCCTTGATTATAAGATTTGCTGTGTGAGTGTTGTGGAGACCATCACGCACTGATAATTGTAAAGTAAGAGCTCCACACCTCATGTGTGCAATGTTAACGTCATTGGAGCATAGTCTTTTCATAGCTTAATCAAGTTCATTCTGAAAAGAACCATTACTTCTTCGTTTTGACATCCAGCAAAATCAGCTTCTTGTTCCTCATCCTCATTGTCCTTATTTAATTTTACAATCGTACTGATCATGTTTGATGCGTTATCAGTAACAAAAACTAATTATTTGCCTCTTATTATTTTGAATTCTTTTAAAATGTCAA
>JABUQX010030805.1:0-15000 GCA_015478945.1 Trachelipus rathkii
TATATATATATACTAGTATCATATAATAATCTATTACTATACTTATCAATATATATATATATATATATATACATATCATTTATTACTTTTTACTATATATATACTCGAAAATATAATATAATACTATATAATAATATATATTATATACTATACAGTATATCATAGTTCACTATACGTACCGATTCCTTTATACTATATAATATTATATAGGTAAAGTGTAAAGCTTTCTTACCAGATGCGCTATGATTTGCCAGATTTTCCTTGTATCAGCGATTATATTTCATCTATAACTTTCCAAAGATTTTAATTGAACTTAGGAATAACACACCTTAAATTTAACAACAAAAAATTTATTAGCACCAAAAAATCAGTGAAAAGTAGCTTCACAATTTTTTTACAAAAATTTAAAACTATAAATTATATTACGAACGGCGTAAATTATTAGTTATTTAGTCAGAACAAAATGAATCGTAGAAAGTGACTATATTCGAAATTTCTTCACAAGTGACTGGTCACTTTTAACGTTTGTGCAAATGAATTTGTCCAATTAATTATGTAACGATACTAAGAAACTCAGTAACCGCCATGAACAATATTTGAATGAGGACATTAAGACTAGATAAAAGCTAAAAGTTGTTTTTTCGATTAATTAAACATGTCATCGTTCACGTGATTTTTCAGCTGTCTCAACAAAGATCTCTAAAACCAAAACTTAATTAAGCATTTCGTACACCCGAATCCCCTAATAACCCAGGGTGAAAACTAAGTAGAGTCACCGCAATGATATACTCTAAACACTAAAGATACGGTACAAGCAAAACTAAAACATAGTATGGAATCGAGCGTCCCATGATAAAGATTTGGTTAGCGAAAAATTGATTGATTTTTGTTTAAAATCTTTTTTTATTTATATCTCCAAAAATATTTGAAAAGATATGAAAAACTAAGAACTAACGACTTAATAGGGTATCAAGGCGTATGAATATTTGTATGAAAAAAAAGAAATTTTTTTTTAACTAAAAGCAATTACCCCTGGTACAACCTGCAAAGTCGATGGAAAGCAGTCGTGGTTCTCATCGGCTCGCTTGCTACGTGGAGCGACGGGGGGATCTTCGTCGTCCCTGCTGCTCACACCCGGCGGGAACTTCTCCCCAGCCCCTAAAGAAAATTTCATACGCTGCATTCCAAATAAGTTACTTAGTTGTAAATTTTTTTTTTCACTCCTTTTTATCTATGTTATTAGTTTTCTGTATGCTGTACCTATGCGTAATAGAAACAATTGAGTTCATACTTATTATATATATATAATAATACTACGACTTATATGTACCTACTATTATAAACTACTACGTATATATAGTAGTATATATATACATATATATATATATATACTAGTATATTATATTATCTAATTTATATATATAATTACTAAGTTGCTTGCACTACAATTTTATACATAATCACACTAACCATTTCGTAAGCTATTTCACTTTTTATTCTCTCTCTCATTCATTTAGTCCTCAGCTGCTCTCTCTTTTGTTTGTAACATCTCTTTTTCAAACTGATACCTGATAGTCTATTCAAATATCACATTGACGCCTTCACGCACCCGCTAGTGGGGTAAAGTATATCACAACATCACATCCTCCCGCTATAGTCCATCCTATCCTGATGTAATAAGACCTAACGGCACCGCTTCGCCTCACCACTACAAGCTGCCTATCTCATATTATGACTAGTTAATCTTCATCACCAGTCTCAATATACACCCACTCACATGACGCCGATATCTCTATATCATAATACAATAGTGTCTATTCTCAATCTCATATGTACCACCAGTCCTACAGCTCCGAAACGGTTGACCTTCAGATATCTAAACTAATCATCAACACATAACTAATACACCATTACTTATATTCTCATTACGTACTTATTATTATAACTATATTACTATTATACTAGATGTGTTTACTATGTTAAATCATCTAATGTATCTATATATTATATAGTAACCGTACTTAAATACTATATTATGATAATATAGTTTATATGATAGACCTTAGAAGGTAAACCACTGGTCCTTCAAGAATAAAATTTAGTATTCGAAAGGTCTTTGGAATAATTTTTTTTATTTTAGGACCTGCCGATTATATATTAAAAAATTATTTCAAGTGCTATAAAAAGACATATCGTTTCTTTTATTTTTTGAGCTCTTGTTTATCTCGGAACGTATCAATATTTATTATTTGTGTCACATAATTTTTTGATATTATAATATAATATATAATATACTTACTGTATATGACTCGCCTATACTCAATTTCTTATATAATACATATATACTACCCTCATTAGCGTTATAACATATCGATAGATACCAGTATAATATATTATAATTATATATATACTATATATACTATAATATATATCTATATATATACAGGATGTCCAGATTTTTTTTTATGCTCACAGTATGTAAATAGAGAGAACGGCAGTCCTACAGTAAAAACAAAATATATATTTGGAATTCAAGCTAATCTCTCTAAGGATGGGATTAACTTTTTTTTTTTTTTTTGAAAGCTAGAAATTTTTTTTCTTTTTAACTCCTAAAGGAATAACCTGAGGGTAAACCGCAAAGATGCTAGGAGTCGGGGTCTCTCGGCCTCCCGGTGGACGACGGAGGCGGGGACTAATCCCCCCTAACTCTCCGGGGATGTCTCCGGACCTCGGCCTGCTTTGGTCTTTTGGAGGTTTTCGCGAGGTGGTTTCTCCGGACCATTTCCCCCCGGGGTATGAAAACGTCCCCCTCCCTGTCCCCGTCGGACTCGAGCCCCCTACAAAAAAAAACTTAAAAAATTATCAAAAAAAAATAAACAAAAAATTATTTCACCCACCCAAATTCTAGGCGTGGTGCTCGAGCCGACGGCGGACAGAGGGGGGGACGTTTCATAACCCCCAGATGGGGGGTGAGTCGCAGGAACCCCCGGCGACACCCAAAAGGACCAAAGCAGCGGAGGGTTTCCTGGAGAACCAATCCCCGGACGGGGGATTAGGCTCCCCACCCGTGCGGTCCACCGGAGGGAGGGCCGATAGTGATATAGAGACCTCCCGACTCGCTGCCATTCCTTTGCGGTTTACCCTAGGGTATTTCCTTTAGTTAAATAAAAAAAAAATTTACTCTCAGAAAAAAAAAAAAAAAAAAACAAACAAAAATAAAGTTAAAATCCCCATCCTTAGAAACTTTCGGCTGATTTCCCAATTTATAATTTTGTTTTACTGTAGGAACTGCCGTTTCTCTAGCTACATACTGTGAGCATTTAAAAAAAATCTGACCACATATATATACTATACACCTTATATAATATATATGAATTATATACTATATACATATATTTCGCTAGTTTAATATATACTATCATAATATATATACAGTATAGTATATATATTACTATATATATATATATATATAAACTAATATACGTATATAACTATAATATATATATAATATATATACAAACACTCTGATTGTTTCGTGCACACACAATACAATCAGACTACCACTACTCTATCAACGGTCGAAATAGAACTTAAAAAACATTAAAATAAACATGATATTCGCGAAAAAAACTAAATGCAATTGAAGCTTCGAAAAAAAACATAAAAAAGTATAAGTTCTTTTTATCCAACCTAATCACGAAATTTTTAATTTTAATTTTGCTTCGTTCTTAAAATAAAGCCAAGCGCCTTTCCAAACTACATAAATTATTTTGAGGACCATGGCTTACTTAAGGTCCCTCTATATAATGTATATATATACTACTATATATAATACATATATATATATATATATATATATATATATATATATATTAATATAAATAAATATAATTACTTCAAAAAAAACACCAGACAATACAACCTACTCCAATACATAATAATATCATACTATATATATAGTATATATATATATAATATATATAATATATATATATAATCACTATTTATAATACTGATAATTTTTATATTATATAGTAAATATATATTCTATCATATATACTATAAATATATATATTAATATATATACATAAACTATATATATATATATGACATATACTATACACATCATAGTATGTAAATATATAACATAATGATATTTATAAATATATATAATATATATATACATATACATATATATATAATATAACCTATATACATATAAATATAAAGCTTTATATTATATATATACTATATATATATATATATAAATAACTATATATACATATATATTATTAATTATATATAAAGAAATATATATAAAATATTACATCATATATATAGTATAGTCACCTATATGATAGCTATAATATATATATCTAACAAATAAAATACGAACTATTACTTTTATTACTACAATATATATATATATATATATATATATAATAGGTATATACATAGGTACTTATTATATTAGATATATTATATATATAGTCATCTATACCCATATAATACATAAATAATGTATTATACCTATTAAAAAGTATATACTAATATTACATATTATTAGAATAATACCACAACCTATCTATCTATTATTACCACTTACATTATATACCTCATGTACTTGGCATATAAACTTAATATATATCATATAGTCTTATTGATTATAATATATAAATATAACTATATATATTCATAGATATAACAGACGACTGATACAATAATAAAAACTTAACAAACGAAATATAAATATATATATATATACACACTTATATATATATAGTGGAATTTTAATATTAGTATATATATATAAGGATTTTATAAATTTTTTTCAACAGTTTTTTCTTTTTCTAGCTCTTTAGACATTTTGCAGGACATTAGTGGAAATTGAATATAAATTCCCCGGAAAAGAACTTTGTAATAAAAATTACATATGATTCGGACTTGTCATGCGATGAGTGAAGGGTGTGATGAGGTATCAAAGGGAGCAAGAAAAAAAGAACCATAGTAGCAGGAAGACTTCCATAACTGTCAGAAAAAGGCATTACCTTTTGTATTTTTGAGAAATCTTGACACAAAAAATGATGGCTATACTGTTGGACAGACGATTTTGTAAATCTGAGGGAAGGAGAAATTATTAAATATCAGTGTATTTTGGCGACAGATTTTAAAGAACAAGATGCAGTAATTGAGTATCTTTTTAAGCTTGGAGTTCTTGCATAATCTAGGAAAGAAAAATCTTTTTATAACATCAAAATTTCAAAAAAAAATATTAAGCATTTAATTTTAAAGATTCATTTTCATAACGAAGATCAAGGATGGAGGAGCAACATTTTTCGCTACATTTCTTTCTAAATTGATTATTTTGGAATGAAATGCAATTATATTAAAAATAAAAAGAAAAGAAAGAAGATTTGAACTTTAAACTATTATGAAAAGTGAGCTGCCCTTTCGCGAACGTCGTCGAGTCACTGGAAGAAAATTCATCTTAATTCTCTTCGTCTGATAGCAAAGGCTGGAAAACACATTCTCTCATCATTTTTTTTCTTTTCTGTGGAATGGTGATGATAAGTTATGAAAAGCTTATCAAGCCATTACACCACCCTTCAGCTATTGCGGGATTGATGCGTGTTTTGTTATATAATAATATATAAATATATATATAGAATATAATATATATATTATATATATATAATATATATACTACTATATTATTCTTTTAATACTATACTATATATATAGTATATAGTAATATTATATCGTATAGTATTAATAAAATAGGCACTAATCCTTTAAAAGGAAGTTACATAAAAAGACATGATCATCGGAAAATCGCCGAACGCTACTCGTGAACCCTGCAGTTGTCCGACGTATATTAGCTAAAACTCTCATAGAAGGAGCGCTAGACGTTACCCACAGCTGCTTTTTTATCCATGTTGACATTTTTATGTTAATTTTTTTAAATTATTTTTTTAACTTATTTTTAAGGGCTCGAGCCGACGGATAGGACAGAGGGAGGACGACAGTCCCCCACGTCATCCCCGCCTCAGCGTGAGACCCTGACTCGTTTCCATCTTTTCAATTTAAATCTTAGGTATTTCCTTAGTTTAAAATAAAGCGTAGACTGTTATTGGCAAACTTCGACCCCCACTTAATTGCCTTGAAATAATCGGAAAAAATCGCATTTAATCGTTCGTCGTTCGATAATATATTGTTAACTTCCTTTTAAGAGGAACCCAGTTCAGCTATATTATATATAATATATATCAGTATATATATTTATATATACTTATATAATATATAATATACATATATAACTATATATTATATAATATATATATACCATATATACCATATATACATATACTATATACTATATATATATATATATATTATATACATATACTTATATATAATATAGTAATTATATATATATATCTATACTTATATATATATATATATATATAGTATCTATATACTATATAGTTATATAGTTCATATCTATACTGTACAGTTATAGTAGTATACATATATACTGAGGGTAGTGGGTGGTGTTAGTATAGGTAGGAGTATTATATTTATTGGATCGATAGTTATGGTAGTGGATATGAAGGAGTGAGGATCAGTAGTATTACTAAGAGAGTATATAATATGATATATATATATATAGATATATACATATATAGTTATATATATATGATATATTATATGCGTTATATATTATGTTATAGCATATCTGTTTTAATCAACTAACTATATATATTATTAACTATATTATAATATTGTTATATACTCACTATAACTATATAGATACATACTATTACAGTGGAAGTATATCAAAATATATAGTATATATTACTTTTTTATATATCATATTATATACATACTACATATTATATATATATAATAGTTATACTAATATGCGTAGATATATAAAATACCTATATAACTACATCTAGTATAATTAGACCGATATATAAGTATAACACTAGTTTTATTTATCTCATCAGTATTACAGTACATATATTATATATATATATATAATCATATATATATTTTTTTTTTATTCTGAATACTATATATATTGATATATATACATATAATATATAGTATATAATCACACGCTAGTATATGATACACCCATAGCTAGCATAGTAAATATCGCCTTCACTAATATTATATAATACATATATAATATATACATACACTATATATATATACCCGTATATTATATTATATATATTTAAAGAAAAATAGATAAGTACAATTTGATTGTGAAATTTGAAAGATAATTATTCAAATATTATTGACTCATTGATTTCTGTACTAATTTAGGAATAACGCGCATTTGTTCAATTCCAATTGTTCAGATTTACACTGAATAAATAAGTCGAAAAATAAATATTTAAAAAAAATAAAATAAAATGAAAAACAATAATACATAATATGAACGCCTAATAAAGGGGTATACTTTATACTACTATAAGTATATATAAATATATATACCTATACTATATATTATACTATATATATATATACTATATATACTATTATATATATATATATTATGATATATATTATAAGTAATATATATATTTTATATGATACCCTATACTACTACTTAGTAGTATATTATATGCAAAATCACATCAAGTACTTCCCAGTATAACAACTCCTTTACTACATATAATATAACACGATTCTAATAACCTATATATATACATTCAACACCAGAATATATATAATACATCTACTACATACATACACACTCATAGACCCAACGCTAACTTAATATATATATATATACGTATATAGATCTATATTGTACTACCGTTAGCTATAATTATAAATATATATATACTATACAGTATATAAAATATTATATATATATACTATATTACCTATACTATACGTAACTATAATATAATCATATACGTATAGCTATAACATATTACCTCCCCTATCACTTACCTATAAATCATACTATCATCATACTAACGATTATAATAGATATCACGTATATTATACTATAGATATAACTATATATATACAATTATATATCTATAATATATAAGTAATTATAATATGATCTACCTATAAATGATACTTCGTACTATACTATCTATAGCGCTACTACCTATAACTAGTAATATAATATATACCTATATATAGTGTACATATATAGTCTATACTATACTAATACTTAATACTAATAATAATATATATTACTAATATATATGATATATATATATGAATACTATATTATTATATTATACCTACTAATACCATACTATATATTATAATATATCTCTATAAGCGTATCATCGATACTCTAATATTACTACAGGTATTATAGTATAATAGATACTAATATAATGATCATAATTCAAATAATATGCTGTACTATAGCCGTAGTATATATAAAGTATAATATCGCCTGCTTATTATATATTATAGTAATCATATTCGCATACTAATAATCCTACTATATAATATAATATATATAGCTTATATAGTAAATATATTACAATAAATAGTATCCATACAATCATTATATATATCATTATAGAATATCTATATATTATATATAGAACTATATTCAAATACCACCAACCAATAACTTTATAATATAACTATATGCTATCGGTATACACTTAAGTTATGTAGATATAATTACCTATAATCTACTGAATATATATATATCTATCATTATATATATATACTATATATATATAATATATATATAATAGATTAATATATAGGGGCCCCATATATATCTGAAATATGTATGTAATAATTTGTATTCAGCTTCCATCTCTATAATGAGCCATATAATATATATAATTATATATATATATATTATATATTATGTACTATCTAGCTTTGTACTATTACATATATAATTAATTATATATTATTTATACTTTATAATATATAATATATTATAATAGTATAATATATATATAATAGTATATATATATATATAATATATACTACAATTGTAATATAATTATATATATATATATAAAAATTACATATAATATATATATACTATTATATATATATATTATAAGTATATATATAATATATATATATATATAACTATAGTATTACTATATATATAGTATATATAGTAGTTATATACTTATATATATTATAAATATAAATATATCAATATATATAACTATATATATTATACTAATTATATTATACTATTATGATAATAGATTATATATAATATATATACTATATATATATATATATATTATATATATATATTATCATTTATATAATATTATAGTAATACTATATTATATAGTATATAATATATATATTAACTATAATATATATATATATAAATAGTAGTATACATATATATATTATATATTATATATTATATATTACTATATATATATAAAATATAAATATATATATATATCATTAATTATAATATATATATATATATACTATATATTATATTATATATATATATATTATATATACTCAATAGTATATATATATATATTATCTATGTATATATAATAATATTATATATATATATATAGCTATATATATCAATATTATATCATATATATTATATATATATATATATATATACGTATATATATTTACATATGATATATATATATAGGTAGATGTTATCCACTACCAACTTTTGCAATCAATCAGAACTACAGCAAGGCATTCATATGATACAATAGTTGTCTTCTGCAAAAAAAAGACGTCGATAACCTAGAAAGCGTCCCCTGGTGGAATCAAGAGCTAACCACTCTAAGATCTAAAAACCAGGAAACTTTTTCAATAAAGCTAATCGGTAAACTGTTTTTTTTTATGTTATCAAAACGTTGCCCTAAAACCGCTTTTATAACAGGGAACTTAGGAAATTCCAAAAGCCAAGATCATAGAAGTCGTCTCTATGTGAAAGGCATTGAGTAGTCCCAATTCTGAAAACTGCGCGCTCTACATAAAGTGCTCTCAAGGGACCAATCAATCTGAATGGGCTCCCCCCCCCCCCCCCCAAAAAAGCCTTTGTTTTTTTCTTCTTTTCCCTTCTCTTTTTTTTTAAAAAAGGGGGGGGAAAAAAAAAAAAAAAGTGGGGCGGCCGGGCAGTTACCCCACGAACGCCGACAATGAAACATAACGTGAAATCTTTCACGTGAAACACCCCTCACTTTCCAATGCAGAAGTTGCTAATAGATAACATTCAAATGGACAGTGTCATATATATGGGGATGGTAGGAGAGCCGAATTAGTGAATAAGGAACGGAAAAGTCTGTACTGGAAAGAAGTATACTTAGATCGGACTACTATGGACAACAAAATAGCAATAAAAAAGAAAAGAAAAGAATAAAATAAGAAAGGAGGCAATAAATAAATTCCTATGTCCCGCGTAATAATCCCAAATAATAAAAATACACATAACGAGGACAAAAATATGTAATATCCCAGCATATAGAGCAATAATCAAAGAGAATGAAAGAAGAAAAGTTGTAGTAAGACACAACTAAACACGTTGAAATAAACAAAAGAGGAAATATTATGAGGGACTAGAGAACTTGCCATAAGAAATACATATTTCCCGAAAAATATGGTAGGAGAGAGAAAAAAGGAGAACAGTTCGAAGGTGTTTAATACAACCAAGAGGAAGAGAAAGAAAAGACAGAATATAGATCTGGGGTGGGACATTTTTATCCACGGTTGACTGCTCTGAGTCAGATATATCATTATTGAAAAACAACGAGGACATGCTAATGGATTGCCATATGATGGTATACATTAGGTCCAAAAGCAAAAATCCATATAACTAATTCCAATGTGCCACAAAACAACGGGCGTTCCCAAGTCCCACAAAAAGTGCGTAAAGTCAGAATTTTCCAAATGGCGAAAAAGAAAAAGCCTCAGATCACAGAGAGGTGGCCCGCGTTTCGCCGCCGCTCTCTCCTGGACCACTGTGCCCAGAGCCCGTCAATTCGACAGCACGCCGAAATCGCCATTTGCACCCGCGCCATGACGCAGCGGAGGCATACCCTTGCCGCGAAGGCGCACCTGACGGCCCGTTTGGCTGCCATCAGGCACTTTGCGACGATTGCTTCGCTCTCAAAGCCGCCACCATGTCTCCGACGGACCCAGCAGTGCTATTACCGCCCCCCCCCAAAAAAAAAAAAAAAAACTAAGAACATGAGAAAGAAGAAGAAAATAAAGATAACAAAAACATAAAAAAAAAAAATAGATGACAACTAAAAAAGAAAAAAAGAGAAGAGAGAGAAATAAGCAAAACAACAAAACCCAGCCCGACCGGTACCTCTTCCACCCCGTTAAATATAGAACATCCATTCGGCTCCTCCGCGTATAGGTTTCCTCAACCAAAACTCAAGACTGACATCCGGACTTCGCAGCCGGTGAGGCATACCGGCGGTCGACCTTTCGTCACATTTTAATTAGAGGCCCACAACCACTACGGTTCTTACTGAACTCATGCAAACATGACCCTCAATATATCTACACATCTGCTGGTGCTTTGAAAGAGAACTGAAACATCAATCCCAGAGCAAAAACAGAATAGTGCCTTCCCACAGGAAGAGGAAGGCTACGAGCTACAAGGGCTCCCAAGATTGGTTCTTGGTGATGTCAACTCATAACCCTTCCACTGAAGTCAAATCATCGAGGAGTAATCCATAGATCAAAAAAACTAACTGTGGGATCCACATCTTTAAAAAGGTTAGTGGATAAGTCCGATGGCCCTATTGGACATGCCGTGAAAAGATGTTGGCAAAACATGGGGGACTGAACCCTACACATTGACCGAATTGGTTCATACCTAACTTAAGTCAGACTATCGCAATCACTATGCGCCTCACTTGTTCTGGCTGTGGTTCCGAAGGTTTGGCAACAAAGGACCTGCACAAAATAAACCTGGAAGAAAAGATTTGCCAAAGGCTCTGCCATGCCCTAGCGATCACAGGGGCCGATATCGATACATGCCCACTGCAGCCACTGGAGGTCACTGATCTAGGCCTCCTTCCTCCTGCGACTTGCCACGTTCACAAGGAGGAGGCCCATGTCATGTGCAACCCAGATTGACCATTCTTGGTCATATTACTCCTAATCTAAGAACTGGACTCGCGACACCTTCGAATTTTGGAGAATGGTACCAGAATACAATATGGGCATTTAGGTTGTCCGGACTTAATGCCAAAACAGAAAAAGCTTTGGAAAGAAGTATAAACACCCGTCTTACAAATCGTTTTCAAACTTGGGGAATGTACGGTGCACTAAACTTGAATCTAGGAAACCCAGTATGTCCGGATACCACTGAGGACTCAGTGATGTGATGGTTACTGGTGGGACGGGCGCGGACTGGTCGGACCCAACTTGCAGGCGCAGCTATAGCCCTGAGATGTAAGGGCGGCCTTCCACCGATCCTTCATCACGGCGAGATTCTTACGCTTATAGTAAGTGGCGTTGATCGATGTGTGCCAGAATTATAACATAAGAATAGAAAGAGGGAGCGAGGGCCAAAGATGTTGTGGCAACTGATAGCTCAAGGCAGCATATTTTGGGCTCCTGCGAGAGCTCACCTGCATGTATGACTTCCTTAAACTGGTTTCTGAGAATGTCAACGTTATCCCCATACAGCAGACTGCGCTCAACACAACAGAGGAAATTAAGTCTCGATGTTTGGGTTGCCGGGGCATCAAGGTAACTGGTAACCAGGCTCAATGAGGAGGCTATCGCCTGCGCAAGGAAGCTGAAGCCAGAACGCCGACCACTGTTCGGTCCGGGAACCCTTCTGTGGACTTTTCCTAAGGCCCACATTAAAGCAATCTTTGTCACCAATGGAACACAAAGTCTCATGACAATTTTACTGGGGGCACATAGCATCCCTGTTTTGGTCTCAGACAAGCTAAAGATCTGATTGATCCCTTTCCCAGTAAAGCCAAGGAAGTGCTTGCCGCTTGAGTAGATCTGATCTTCGGCTTTTGACTGGATTTCTGACTGGACATGGCCAGTCCAGATATCACCTTCAAGAAAATGGGAAAGTGACTTGAATGGATTTTTCAGACCATACTGCCATGAACAGTAGAAACGGCATAAACACGCATTCTATGTAATTGCGAAGCTTAAGTTAGCAAAGATATTGTATTGGTAAGCAGGATGTTACTGAAGCCTTACCGATCTATCAAAAAACTGTCGCTCCTGGAAGAGTCCTGGAAATTCTCGCGAAAATCGGACGATGAACCAGAGAGTTTTAATAGACAAGGGTATCGCTCGTGTCACAAACACCAAGTGCAACGACGCAGAGGTCGCGTAGGAAAGGGGCACCGAATAGAGACCACCACCCTAAACAACTCTAATCTAATTCTAATCCTATATCCTACGTCTGGCAGTGTACCTAATTATCAACGGAAACATTTGATGAGTAAACAATGTTACGTCGCAAATACGTTGCGTTTGGAACGAAAAAGCGTACTCACATAAGTATGAACCACACCTCTTTAACGTATGTGTGATGTTACGAGTGCGACGAACATTAACGTTGCTGTGATGTATCTGGCACCTGCCGTACTTAGTACTTATACTATATATATTATTATATATATAATATATATATATATATATATATTACTAGCACTACTTATATATATATATATACTATACATTACTACTTATATACTAATTATAACTTACATATATATATATATATATATATATATACTAGACTAATATATTAAAATATTAATGTAGTATAATATATATAATATAATATTTACTATATTATACGTATATAGGTACTATATCGGTAACTTACCATACTATACTTACTATACTTTACTATATATTTATATAATACATCTAATATCTAATATGTATAGTATTATATATAGTATACATGTATTTAATGATATAGGTCATAGTTATAGGTCATGATTTTATAATGGATAGTATATTTAGTATACTACTAAGTATATACTACTATTATATATATATAGTATAATATATATATAGTATGTATACCAGGGGCGTACCCGTCTGTTTATGTGAGAGCAAATCCGAATGGCATTAATATTACATTTTTAATACGGTATCGCTTATGGCAATGTTTAATTTTTTTTTTTTTCTATGGGTAAAGAAAGTTAAAAACATGTAGTCACAAACACACACAAACATTATAAATAGATATATAGATGTATTATATATATATATCTACTATATATATATTATCTTATAATAATATTATATGTATTATATATTATATATATTACTATATATAATATTATATACTATTACATATAAACTATATATATAATATATATTTCGAGTTCATGTACAGACCATATGCGCACAGAGAAAGCGGTCGTACCAGGGTTGTTGACATAATCAACTCCGATGGGTGGTCCCGGCTCAGTACATATTTTAAATGTCAAAGAAAATTATATTTTACTCTACTCTATAATCGCAAAAGAAAATTTAGATTACGAAATGAATATTCAGTCAAAATTAAATAAAAGCATAAAAATAAAAAAGATGGCCTTACATTATAAATAGTCATAATATTACATAACAAAATCATATGTTGGTAAGAATATTCAGTTCTTGAAGATAAGAGGAAATAGTTACTGTTAAAGTAGAAGGATTCAGATAAGATGTTGGATAACCTTTCGGAATGCGTTATGGACCATAAAGTATGAAAATGACGACTGCGAATGGGGTCCAGTTGGGGACAATTAACGAAGATTGGTAAACAGATTCGCGGAGTAGCTCACGGACAAAACATTTGCAGATGGGGAGGATGGTCCCGTGACATGTTGTGGCTTTGAGTGATATTGGTGTGGCCAATTCGGAGGCGTACAAACATTAACTCGTTCCTCGAATTTAGTACGGGCCTGCGTACAAACATTAACTCGTTTGAACGCATGCTTCGGTCAGATTAAGACCACTCACCAATGTTCGGCTTTATATTTCTAAGTTTCGTCCCTA
>JABUQX010030805.1:20000-27510 GCA_015478945.1 Trachelipus rathkii
ATATATTATATATATATATATAATTTATATATATTATATCTATATATATATATATATATATATTATATACTATATATATTATATATATATTATATATAATATATTATATATATATATATATATATATATATATGGTATAGTAGGAGTAAGGTAGGTAGAATATAGGTAGTTACTATATATATATATTATATATATATATATATTCTATATTATATATATATATATATATATGATACTAGATATATATAATATATAGTATATATATATATGATATATATATATATATATTGTATAGTATAGTATATATATATATATATATAGTATATTTATATGTAGTATTTTTTTATTTTTATTATATTATTATATTTATATATATATATATATTTATTAATTATTATTATTTACTATATATATATATATATATATATATATATATATATTACTATATCATATATAATATTTATATAATATACTATATTATATCTATATAATTTTTGTAGACAAAGAAGGAGTGCCGATTATTTTTAATTCGCTTTATAAGCACATAAAAATATCAAATTTTCCATGGAATGTGAAGTGGATGGATTCCTTCCGTTTCTTGATGTTGGTGTCTCTCGCACTAATGGTTCCTTTTCTAATCACAGATTTACCGGTAAGCCGACTCCAGCCCATTATTTAGCATCTTACTTTTCAAGCCTTTCTTCAGATAAATTTAATGTCTCGCTTACAGGCAAGAATAAACCGGGCCCTTTTAAGGTATGTTTCCTCCTGGATTTCTTTTCATATCCAGAACTCCAATATTTAAGGGATGCTTAGCTACATTACTCTTCTTCATAACCTTTGTTGATGAAAATATTATTTTCTTCCTTGAGAACCATTTTTCAGTTACCACCTACTCCCACTTTTGATGTCCCTAAACAGAAAATTTACCTAAGATTCCTTACACAGGTCGATTCACCGACACCCTTATTAGAACCTCAACCTATATTATGAGAACACACTTCCATTTGCACCTTTTTTTTAATTCCTACTAATAACTGGTCAAATTAGTAACTTTTTCAGGGTCAAAGATTTAATCCCTAAGTTGCACGTCCTCGATCAGTCTACTTGTATAAGTGTGCTGGCTGTAATGCCTGCTATGTAGGTCAAAGGCCTACAACTTTGCATCAGGATTGCCAAACACAAGGGTTTTTCTTTCCGTACCAATCTTCCTCTATCCTCACCTGAATTTTCATCCATACGTAGCCATAGCCACGAAAAAGATCATCCCATCACTACCAACGACTTCTCGATTCTTGCCTCCGTCACTGATACTCGCGACAGAAAAATCTTGGAGAGCCTCTACATTCAGGAATTGCATACTGAACTCACATCTAACTGTTTTCTTTGCCACTTAATTTTTTTAAATTGTACTATAACTGTCGATTATAGGGAATATCAAACATGGTAGCAAGTTCACTATACCTCGGCGTTTACAACTACTTGGATTTCAGGTATACGCTCAAGCCTTTCAACCAACCTAACCAAATTTAACTGGTATCATTTAAGTATAATAGTTGGATTTAATCTTGTTCATTCATTCTTATGGTTCATCCAGTATGTAAGGTTAGTAAAACGAGGTTAATAATAGATTTAATTTTTTGTAATTTTCTGTAATTTTTTGTGATTGTTGTAATTTGTATATACTTTTAGTGTTCTATATATTTTCTAGATTTTATAAATCGTAAATGTTATTCACATTGTTGATTTACATTTTACTATTTACTTATAGCTGATGATGCGCTTAGCTATAGCGCGAAACGTTCTTATATACATCGGCACGGTGTTGTCTTCCTTTTTTATTCTTTATATATATAATAATATAGTACTAATATATATATATATATATATATTATATATATATATATATAATATATATATATTAGTGAGTATATATATATATTATATATATACTATATATATATTATATATATACTATATATATATATATTATATATATATATACTGGGTGATTCAAAACCTCTGCATCATCATATCTCAAAAACTCACAATTGCACAGGGAAAAGGAATACATTCCTGGAATGCTGGTCCAATTTTAAGGGCGGAAAATGTAAAAAAAAAAAAAAAACAAAAAAAGAAAAAAAGATCCATAAAAAATATATTTCAAATAACACCAATAGGCTACAGCGAAAAGGCATACATTTTTTGGAATCCTGGTAAAATTTTAGATAGGAAAATGTAAAACAATAAAACAATAAAAATATTAATAATAATAATTAAAGTAATATGATTAGAAAGCCTATTTAGAGACTTTTTATTGGTTACTCGTTAAAATATATAGACTTTTCTTTATTTGCTTTTTTTTCTTTACTAAAGAATACCCCAAGGATACGCACCGATGGCAGGAGTCGGTCTCTCGGCTTCCGGAAGCTGACGGGTGAGACTAAGTTCCGCCCTGCCGGAGTCGTCCGGCACCCCGCTCTTTGGTATGTTGGGTCCGCGGGGTTCCTCGCCTCCCTAACTGTATTGAAAACGTCCCCCCTCCTGGTTTCCCGTCGGCTTGAGCCCCCTACATTGCTGTGTAATACCTTTACAAATAATATATATATATATAATGTCCCTGAATCCTAAAAAAAAAATTTGCCAATTTTATTTTTTTATTTATTTATTTATTTTTTTTACATTTTCCTACTAAAATGTTACAAGGATTCCAAAAATGTATTCTTTTCGCTGTAGCTATTGTAGTTTTTCAGATGATGATTTTTTTTCTTTTCTTTTTTTTTTTCTTTTTTTTTTCAGTTCGCCAATAAATTTTGCCAGAATTCCAAAAATGTATTCTTTTCCCTGTAGCTATTGTGGTTTTTGAAATATGGATCGATGATAGTTGTCGTCTAAACCAAATTTCACCTATATATATATCTATATAAATATATATATATTATATATATATATATATATACTTATATATAATATTTGATATAATATATAATATATTATTTATATATATAGTATGTATATATAATATATATATATATATCAATGTCAAGTGTTCGTTCATACATTTCTTCAGCCAATACATTTGTTCAGCCAAGCCGAGCGGCTGGCTTGACTGGCATGGCTCATGGCTTAGAAAGCCATCACCCAAGCCAGTCAAGCCAGCCACTCGGCTTGGCTGAACGAACACCGATTCAAATATAGAAATTTTCCATATATATATTATGGTATGTATAATTATATATATATATATATATATATATAGGTATTTATATATATGATATATAATATATTATATATAGTTATAATATATATTATATGTATAAATATGCCTATATGAGGGTATAAGGGAACTATAACTATATATACTATATCACTTTATATCGACGTATATACTATATATATATATATATATATTTATAATATATAGGTATATATATATATATATATAGTATATTAGTATGATATATATATATATATATTAATATTAAATTTATGTATATATATACATATATATTATATATCTATATATATCGTATATAGATTTCTGTATATATATATATTACTATATATATATTATATATAGTATATAATACATATATATATATTTATATATATATATATATATTATATATTAGTATATATATTATTATTATATATATATATATATATATATATATATATATTATATCTATATATATTGTGAGTAGTGAGGTGGGTTTGGGTGGGTTTTGGTGTTTGTTTGTGTAGGTGGCGGGTGTGTGTTTTTTTTATATATATATATATATATATATATAATATATATATACTTATAATATAAAAAATATAGTATAGATATTATATTATATATATTTATATATAATATATATTTTTATTATTATATCATTATTAATATTATTATATAAATATATATATATATAGGTGGATATTATATATATATATATAGGTGATATTATATATATAATATAGTAGTAGTATTATTATATATTAGTATTATATGTATACTATTATATATATATATATATAGTAATAAAATACCTATATATAGTGATATATATATATATATATAATATATATAATATATATTATATATATATATATATATGTATAATATATATTATATTGGTTTATATATATATATATTTATATATATATATGGTATAATATTTATATATATATATAATATATATATATATATATATATATATATATATATATATATATATATTATAAATTTTATATATATATATATATATATATATAATATATATATATAATAGTATTATATATATATGGTTATATATATATATACTATATACTATATATAGTATATATATAGGGTATAGTATATATTATATATATATATATTGGGATATATATATATATATAAATTAATATATATATTTATATATTATATATATATATATATATATTATGTATATATGTATATAGGATATTATATATATATATATATATATATATATATAATATAATATCTTATATTGAGTAATTTATATACGTATATATAGGGGTATATAATACCAATGTGGGCATTAACGCGTTAAAGCGTTAATTGCGTAATAACTGTTAAATTTTTCGTTACTTTTACGATGCTTTGCGTTAATTTCGAAAGAGTAGCGACTATTAACGGAGTTCAAAATTTTTCCAGCATCCGTTAAGCCGTTAAGCGGTTAATTTTACGAGATTTATAAAATATTTTCTTAGTCAGATTTTAATTTCTAAATGGCTCAAAATGTGTTTATATTTACTCTATTATTATCCAATTTAGTAATGTTTAACACAGGGTTGGAAAAAACCCGAGTTTTGAGGGAATGTTCTTACGTGCTGACACACCCCTCGTTCAATTATATTCTCTATGTCTTAATCTAGCACTTTCCTCAGTGTTGGAAGCAGCACATGTCGCAGAAACCTATTCCGAAAAAGGAAGCCACTCTGATCGCCCTAGGTAGCTCTCACTTGTATTTACATAAGATCTTTGAACCTTCTCACTCTCACTTTTAGACATCATCTGGAATCTCATTACCTCGTTCTTTCGCCCGATCGCCTAGTTACGGCTTTGGTGTTCAAAGTCTGACTGGCGAGGTGATACTTTCTTCTATTTAATCGAATTTATTTTTCGCTCCTAGGAACTACTGGCAGACCTGCGTAGTGGCGCTTGACATATCCAAACAATTCTGAACCGGGTTATGCGCATGCATTCATTGCTCTCAAGCTCCTCCATTTCCTCCTTCTCTTTTTGCTTTACTATGTCTAGCTTTCTCTCGGTCGCTAACTGCTATGGTTGATGGACGACTTTCTTCTTTTTCTGTCAATAGTGGGGTTCGAGTTCCTCAGGGTTTGGTCTCATCTACTTTTATTCCTATTCATTAATAATCTTCTCCACTCTTTCACATCTAATTCTATCCACTCACATGCCGATGACTCTGATACCTTTCTTCTTCAACTCATTTAATTCTGTTCCATCTTTTACTTCTAGAATTGCTCTCGTCTTAATCTTCGGTTATTTTTCTCGCTGCTAGATAGAATTTGCGGGTGTGGTCGTCTCAACCTTGTGAAATTTCATTCTTTAAAAATCCAAACTTCTACAAATCTTCCCCTCTAAAAATACCTTCTAACTTCCCTATCTCTTTTGACGGTTCTTTCGTCTCTCTTGTTGACAATTAAACATCCTTTGCCTTAACATAAAAAAAATGTCTTGGAAACCTCACATCACAACGGGTTGCTAGGGCGGCCTCAAGAAACTGGGGGGAGTTGTTTAGACTGCGAGACTTTTTTTTCTCTTTTCAGTTCTCCAGCTTATACAAAGGGTCTCATCCGGCCTGTAATAATTACTTTCTCATAATCGGGGGGCTCTGGTTTCACCCGGCTTTTGGACAGGGTCGAGTCAAAAAGCCAAAGGCTTATAAACTGTTATGCTTACTTTCCAGTTACTTTGAACTCTATCTTTTGCCGGCGCGAGTGTGGGTGTTTATTCTTTTTTAAAATATAGGTATTGCAGCGGCAGGTGTTCGAGGGAACTTACCACTTCGCGTACATCACCTTTAGACCCTCAGTAGCACGAAGGGGTGCTGTATAATTCCTTTGCGCTATTTGAGTTTTTGTGTAGATATTGGTAACTTCAGGCCTAGTTTGCTGCGGTGTTTCTTTTTTTCCTTCCACCACTGTTCATTCTCTTCCAACTTCTGTGTTTCCTGCTGAATTTAATCTCCTCACTTTAAAGCCTGCGTCTATGTTCATCTGCGTAATTTGCGCTAGCGGATGAAATTTTGCGTGCAAACACATCCTCCTTGAAATAGGGCTCTGCCCGTCGAGTGGTGATGATAACTGTATAAAAAATTTTTTAAAAAAATGAAAAACGGTAAACGTTAACGATTAACGTTAACTTCCCGCTACATTCTTGTTACCGACTGAAAACCGTTTAAATGATTAACGTCGTTAATCTCTTTTGTTTAACTGATTCAGATAACGAAGTTAACTTTCTACATTAACGGGCCCACCTTTGTATTATTATATATAATATACATTATATATATAGTATATATATATTTATTTATATATATATATATATATATATATATTTATAATATATATATATATATTATATATATAATATATATATATTATATATATATAATTATATATAACTATATATATACAGTATATAATATAAATTTGTCTTAAATCTGAAGATGCTAATTTTTCAATTCTTTTTAAAAAAAGGTTTTTTAATCTAATTTTATATTAATTTTCAACCCTTTATTATATTTTATATAAATAATGAGAAATAAAATTACATAAACAAAGCTAAAAAGTTTACATCAAATCTTTCTTTAGAAAAGAGGATAGAAAAGTGGGAAAAACATTAAGGTAGTAAATTTAGTTGATAAAAATACTAGTTATTTTTATTGTCTTAAATCGATTCTAATATATATATATTATTTATATATATACAAATGGCATATTTATATTATATATTTATATATATTATTATTATTATATATATAATATATATATAATATATATATATAGTATATATATATATATATACAAATTGTCATTTTTAGATACTGTACTGTGACTATTTTTCTGAAAAAATTTTCTGCTCAACAAATTTCTAAGTTCGAAAGTTAAGTTAAGTAAGATTTAAAGAAAATTCTTTTAGTGAGCAAGCTTCTGGAATTATGCCAGAAGCTGGCCACTAAATAATTTTCTTAAAAAACTAAACCGCTCAACTTGACTTTTATGAACTTATCAATTCTTTTTTGAACACGAAAATTTTTTCAGAAAAATGTCAAGTACAGTATCTAAAATATGCTTATATATAGGTATACTATAATATATATAAATATATCTATATATTAATATATATATATATTCATATATATTATATTATTTATATTATATATATTTATATAATATTATATATATATATATATATAATATAGTATATATATATATATATATATTATATTAATATAGGTTATAATTAAATAGG
>JABUQX010030806.1:0-2500 GCA_015478945.1 Trachelipus rathkii
TATATATCATTCGGTCTGCTCGGTTCTTTTTGCAAGCAGATATATTCTATAAACCCAAATAATCCACCATGACAAGTCTAACAACTGTGATATTGGGACATATTCAGCCCACTCGGTAGGCAAAATTGGATCACTGGAGCCCAAAAAAGTAGTAAAAATCTATTCACCGAGAGGGAAACCTGTGAGCGCCAGCAGTGTACAGGGAACATTAGGGAAGAGATAAACGTGAACCTACTTAACCGTGAGATATTTATAACAGAAGATTAAAAGAGACATATGCATTAATATCCTTAGAAAAGTTCAAGAAACCCGAAGCTTACATCCATACAACTAACATGGATTTGATGGAATCCAAATTCTGTATAAGAGCAAGGTCCTCTGCTGTGACAATGCACTGGTATGATGAAAATTGCCCTCTCATCTGCGCTGAGTATTAGATGCTACAAACGATTGCCTAGTCTAGATTGACTGAGTTAGAGTGAACTCAGAAGACGAGCCGGAACAGAAAAGAGCTCTCGAGAGGAGATATTGTGATTGTGCCTCAGACAACAATACGAATGAGCGATCTAATTCCTCCGTGATGCTTGTCGGATATGAGTAACAAATGGTTTGAACGTACTCATCGAGCTAAGGTGAATTATGAAAGTAGTCTAAGATGCTTATAGTGTAATTTGAATCTTTTTCAGATTGTGGTATGACAACATTTGAATTTTCTGGGAACATATGAGTGAAAAAGTTTCCGATAAAAAAACACATTAATCATATGTTTTAAAAACATAGGAACTGCTAGACAGTATTTCCTTTTTCTCCACATGTCAAAGACTACCTATGAGTATTTGTAGGTAAAGAATTCTTCAATAGATGTTCAATAAAAGGATGGTACACACAATTCTGATAAAATAACAAAAAAGTACGGCTCACCTATAGCACAAGAATATATTGTAACCGGTATAACCTAGTGCGATGTTTTTGAGCTGGAATAGGAGCATAGGTTATGAACTGCCCTTCCATTCAAGATTCTGAAAAGTTAACATGGAAAGGATCGTTACCGAGGCGCAAGTGTATACCCTCACTCACCTCGCCGGAGCCGACCTATCTCTCTTGGAGCTTTATGAGGGATAATCCCAGACGATATGCACAGTAGATCGTCTACGCACGCCAATAGTGGTACCTGATCTATCGATCGTAGGTATGTTTACATTAACTGAACCCATTCCTTCTATTACATTCATTGTTGTCCCATATTTATTCATAGTTGTATTATATGTTTAACGTATATCTATCAAAGACATGTATCATATCATTGTGATTTGTTTCTTTCCCTTCCGATCTCCGTATATATATATATATATATATATATATACTCCAAACAAAGGGAAAGTACAGGTCATTCCTGAGGGCAGAATAATAATTAGAATACCTACTAGCCTAACCTAAAAAATACTATACTCTATAACTATAACCTTTACTTAAACAAAATGAAAAAAATTAACAGCAATAAATAACTACCTTTTAAATTGAGTGCGATTTCTTCTTTGGCTACTTTGGATACTTAGAAGATGAGAGGTCTTTGGTCACCCAGGAAAATCAATGATGGCAACATAAGCAGTTGGCTGGTGGGGCATGCGGCAGGCGGAAGCTCCCAGTGACAAGCGATTTGGTGGTAAGTGTGGTTGGTTAATCACTCGCAACACATTCTCTCACACATGCAAAGGCCGCACTCATTCCAAATGTTCATTATTAGTAATAAAGAAAAATAATGATGTGTATAAAAAAAAAAAATCTTATCCACCTCTCCCGCCAGCATCATCTTCAGGTATATATATATATATATATAGTATATTATATATATATATATATATATATATATATTATTTTATTATTATGTATAATTTTATATATATATATTTATATATATTATATTATATTATATATATACTAATATATAATTATGTCAGTATATTATAGCTATATAATATAATTGTAATATCCCATAATTGTGATTTAAAGTTTTAATATAGATAAAAATCATAAATTTACAAATCTGTGTTACAACACAATATCTCACAAATGCGATGTGATTTGCAAAAACCGATTACATTTTGGAATCAGCACATCAATAAAATAATCACATTGGGAAACCCTGTCCAGAAATTTCATGTTTTCCATTATATTGTGTATTTGTTGTATATTTCGTTTGTATCTTTTATTGGATAGTTTTTTTTATATATGATGATATTTGTGGATTTTTATATAGCTGGGTATTTATAATTGTAGTGTTTTGATTGATATCTTGATTTTTTTTTTTGGTTTTTTCTGTTTTTTTTTTTTGTTTTTTTTTGTTGGTTATATACAAAGTAATAAAAACAAAAAGTAAATAACTATTTCTTACCTATAGCAAACCATTCACATATTAAAAATAATTAAATGAAAATTGAAAAGTTTCGTATTTAAAGATATTAAACTAAACTTCATTTGAATAAGCTCTAAGGTTAAAATG
>JABUQX010030806.1:12500-17696 GCA_015478945.1 Trachelipus rathkii
TCTGGCGCCCGATGTTAAATCCTCGATTTCTGAAATTAATAAACTGGCGGGCTGCGGAAGGATACTTTGTTTACAAAAAAAATTCTTTACAAAACTATAAAAACTATTATATACTTCCTCATATATCTCTTCTATTTTGCTCATTTTATTATTTTATTTTAGAATATAAAATCTATTAGCTATATACAGTATCTTTTATTTATTATTTAGCAGAATTTATATTTTTGTCTACATGTGATATTCATTTTCACTAAATTTCACTAAAAAATTACAATAAGGCACACAACTGTGGACTCACTTCAAATTCAATAGCGGTCCTATTTAATCGTGCTTGTGAAATCAAAATTTTAATAATAAAAAATGTAAGATGTTAGGAGGTAAATTGTAATTTTCGCTTCTCAACCTACCTCTATTCTCTTTATCTCTTACTCACCTATTCAATTTTACCTAATAAGTTAGTTAGTTATAATTTAATAAAGCCACAAGGCTGAGTTATCTTAAAAACTATAGAACTTCCTCAAGGACCACAAAAGTCTTTGAATAACCAACAAACTCAAGGTAAGGCTTATGTAGTTACACAATTGAGTTCACTTCAGCAAGTGAGGGTGTGTTTATTTTTTGCTCCCATTTTACTACTATAATTTGTGTATTTGCAAGTTGTGTATCTAACTGTGTATTTTAGAAATTTGTGTACTTATTATTGTGATTATTTCTGTTATTAATTTAATTTAGTTGAGTATTGGACTCAGTCAGTGTTTCATAGGTTAACAATAGGCTAGAGTAGTAAGAGATTTCCTGTATACTGTGTGTTTGCAGGTTTATTTGAATTATTAAATAGTTTTTCTGCATTTAACTATAGTCTTCAACAATTGTTATATTAATTTTGTGGTAATTTAAACTAAATTAAGTTTACCAGAGCCATAGTCTAAGTTAATTTGATAGTATTTGACTCAGTGTTTGATAGGTTAACCCTAAGCTAGAGTAGTTAAGAGATTTCCTGTATACTGTGTGTTTGCAGGTATATTTGAATTATTTATTAATAGGTTTTCTGTATTTAACTACAGTCTTTAGCAATTGTTATATTAATTTTTTTTGATAATTTAAATTAAATTAAGTTTACCTGAGCCATAGCCTAAGTTAGGCCTACCTTATAATTTTTATATACGGTATCCCTGGCCTAGGCTAAGCTAGATATAAGCTTGTTAAAATTTTTAACTTGTTCTAAAGATATTAGTTTATTTCTTTTTAGGCTTTGGTGATAGTTAAACTGTAGTTGGTAAAATAATAGGTACAGGTTAGTAAGCTAATAATAAATAAAGTATGTATGCTCTGTGTGATATCTGTGGGACTGTAAGAGGTGAATATGTGAATAGCTGCCCTACTTGTGTTTTGAATGCAGAGAATGTGTTGTTAAGGAAGGAGATTGCAAGACTGAGTGAAAGTATGAATGGATTGAAAGAAGAAGTATTTGAGTTGAGAAAGGAGGGAAGTGTTAGGAAAAAAGTTAGTAGGGATGCCGAGGCGAGGAGGGAGCGGGATATAGGGGTAGATAGGAATAGTGATTCACCTAGGTAGGAAGATGAGAGGGAAAGGATAAAGTAGTTGAAAATAGGTCTGCAGATAAATATAGAGTTACAGGAATTAGAAATAATAGTTTAAAGAATGAGGAATCTCCGAAAGTCAATAGCCGTGACCTGCAGTAACAGTTTGAACTGTCTTCCAAGATGGGGAGGGATGCAGTGAGTGCAATGGTAATGTTGAGTTTTTTAAAGGGAAGAATACATTGCTAATTGGAGACTCTATGACACGATACCTAGATAGGACTTTCAAAGTAAGAATAATAAGAAACGAATGAGAGAATGTTATCCAGGTGCCAGAGTGAGTTGATATCGTGGATAGGATAGAGAGAGAGATTGATTCTACAAATGTTAATTCAGATGTGATTGTGCATGTTGGTACAAATGATATAGGACACATAGAAGGTCAAAAGAATTAATAGCAGATTATAGAAGATTGATTCCAAAGATGAAAGCTAGTGGAAGAAGGGTGCATGGTTTCTGGGATTTTACCTAGGTTAGGTGCAGGTCAGGAATGGGGAGTAGGGCTTTGCGTGTAAATTGAAAGGATTAGAATTTAATCGTTTCTCAGAAAATATTAAGGTTTTGATTTTGTGAGAGAGTTTCTGGATGGGGATCTTTTGCAGCGGAATGGAGTTCACTTTGAAGAGTCGTAAAAGGTGTTTTGGGCCTTTTTTTTTTTGTTTTCCAGCCCCAAGTTTGGAGACTTGTTTGGCAAAAACTAAGTAAAGTTGGGGGTGATGGGCTAAATCGGGATACAAATAATACAAATGGTAGGTTATAGTGGTGATAATTAAATAAAACTAGTGTTGTTACAGACTCAAATAAGGAAGATAGCAAAAAAAATAGCAGCATTTTGAATATCAAATGCTTTTACACAAATGCTCATAGCCTTAGAAATAAAAAAGATGAGCTGATTAGTTATACCATCAATGAGAATCTAGACATTATTTGCATAACTGAGGCATGGGTTAATGAAGAACTATATGGAGACTCCGTTCAGGAATATGAAATAGACGGTTATTCACTTTATTTATACCAGCGTAGAGGAAAGAAGGGTGGGGTGTGGCGCTTTATATATTAAAAGCAAAATTCAATCTGTATTAATGACTGACTTTTAAACTGAATCATGATATTGAATCGGTATGGGTAGATATCCTTATTGTACAATAAATCATATAGAATAGGGCAATTTATAGACCTCCTGGCCAGAGTCAAGAATTGGATGCGGAAATTGTGAAAGAAAAATTGACAGCATGCCACAGTAAAGAAAAGGTATAGTCATAATGGGTGATTTTAATTTCCTGGCATTCAATGGTATTCCTTGTCTAATATGAACCATAGTAGTTCAGTATTTATAAATTCTATAGCTACTAGATAACTTTTTGAGCCAGATGGTTCATGAACCCACAAGGCACGATGCACTATTAGACTTAATATTAACTAACGATGAAAGTATGGTTGGGCGAGGTTAGAGTTGAGGAGAATTTAAGACTTAGTGACCATAATATATAATTAGATTAAATATCATGTGATATCTGGACCCAAATTGCAAGTTTAATAAGGAAAGGATATTAGATTTCCGAAATGGTGATTTTACCAAATATTACGAGACAATGCTTAGTATACTGACTGGGATAAAGAGTTTTAAAGACAAAACTGTTTTATCATTGTGGGAACAATTTTAAGCAAATTTTTACTAGAATATTCAGTCAAGTATGTTTTAAAAGATAAACCCCATTAAGGGTGGCAAAGAGAAAACCTGTTTGTTGGAATAGAGAGATAAGAGATAAAATTAATGAAAAGCGTTGATGTTTTAAAATATTCAAGTGTAGTAATAGGGAAGATGATTTAGAAAAATATAGGAAAATAGAAACGAACTTAACCAGTCAATAAGAACAGCAAAGAGAGAGGCAGAAATTAATTTAGCAAAGGAATAGTAATAAGATCTGAAGAAAAGTTTTTTTACTTTTATAAATTTAAAAGTAAGAATAGGACAATTGGTCCAATTAAAATGATCAAAATTTAGTGAGTTCAGATAAGGAGTTGGTCAACATTTTCATGCTTATTTTGGCTTCAGTGTTTACTGAGGAAAGATTAGATTAATAGTTTGGAGACTAATAGTTTTTGTATTGGATGTAACAAATAGACTTACAGAAATTGGAATTTGACGTAAAGATATTAAACGTTTATTAGACCAATATTGATCCAGGTAAGCCTGCAGGGACTGATGGGTATTGGGTAGAAATTTGAAAGAGGGTAAGTAATCAGCATGCAAAGGCACTGTATTGATTTAGCGAATCTATCACATTTGGTGAGGTACCAGATGACTGGAAAACAGCATATGTTGTGCTATTTATAAGAAAGGTAGTAAGAAGATTTGGGAAATTATAGGCCAGTTAGCTTAAACATCTCTGGTTGTAAAGTTCTGGAAAAGTTACTAAAATGTCATACTAGAGAAATATTTAGAAGATAACAAGGTATTGTAATGACTCCCCAGCACGGTTTCTGAAAGTAAGGTCAATGTCAGACAACCCTTAGAATTATGGAATACAATTACTGACTGCATTGCCCGGGAGTCCCAGTGATATTGTTATATTTAGACTTTAGTAAAGCTTTTGGATAAGGTTCCCCCACATAAGGCTGAAATGAAAAAGTTATTGCAATGTGGTATAGGTGGAGTGGTACATGGTTGGATAAAAGAGTGGTTGCGAAATAGAAAACAGTGTGTACAACTTAATGGGAATAAATCATCATGGGAAATAGTGGAGAGTGGTGTCCCAGGGTTCAGTGCTGGGGACACTATTGTTCCTCATATATATAAATATTTTAGACCCAAGGGACTTAAATGCAGGTTTCTAAGTTTGCAGATGATACTAAAATGGCCACCTAGTTAGGAATAGTGAAGGATGCATAAAGATCTCAAATGATCTTGATAAACTTGTTGGGTGGGCAGATAAGTGGCAATGAATTTTATAATAGTCAAAAGTGTAAGGTTCTTCCACCTAGTTACCCAATAAAAGTTTACCCTACGATATGAAATGGGAGTGGGCTGAGTCTGTGGACCAATGAAAAAGATTTAGGTGGTGATTTATAAGCAGTAATTGAAAGTAGCTAATCAATGTTTGGAAGCTAGAAATAAAGCTAATAAGATGCTGGCATAATAAATCGCAATGTTGTTTTACAAGAGCAAGGAAGTTATAAGTAAACTGTTAATAGCTAGCTAGCCATAATTAAGAGTAAATTGTGCACAGTTTGGGCCCCTTATTTTAAAGAAAGACCTTAGATATGCTTAGAAGAGAGTGCAAACGTAGAGCAACAAGGAGATTTCTGGGTTTGAGGGTAAGAGCTATGAGGAGAGGCTGAAGGAGTTAGGATGTTTTCTGTAGAAGGCGATTTCTCAGAGGGGACATGAAATACATAGTCTAGCAAATATTACAATCTATCTGATAATATAAGAGGACCAATCAATTTTTTCATGAGTAGAACATGGACAGTGTGACCAAGGGGGGCATAATAAGAAAATTAAAAGAGCACGCCATCTTATAAGAAAGCAATCATTCAGTAATAGGGTTGTTTAAATTTGGAATAGTCTGCCAGAGAAGGTTGTTGAGTGTGA
>JABUQX010030807.1:0-2500 GCA_015478945.1 Trachelipus rathkii
CAAGTTTTAAAAAAGAACAAACGTTCAAAATTTTCAAAAGACGATTAAAATAATTCTGCGACCATCACATACGAGGTCAATAAGACGCATAATGCGATTACTCGGACCAATTCACAAGTAAGGAAAACATTCTCCCTTCTTACCTGCTTAAAGGATCTTACCGACCCAGCATGGTTCAGTTTGAAATATATTTAAAAAATAATATAATAACCAATGATTCTGTCTATACTGGAATTCCTTTGACCTGGTATTTAGGCTTAACTCGCATGGATACAAAAAGGCCTATCCTAAATTTAGGCCTAAATTGAGGCTAACGTAGTTATTGCACCGACATTTTACAGGGAAAAAAAGGTCAGTTTGAAAATATATTTGACCTGGAATCAGGGGCCTAAATCGGCTCGAGGCCACATGAAAAGCTTTATCCTAAATTTAGGCCTATAAAGTAGTTATTTCAACACATTTTTTACAGAGACGAGCGGTCAGTTTCGTATCTGTAAAGAGTGCGGGTTGTTGTTTTTTCTCGTGATGGATTGTCAATGTACATAGATAATAATAATAATAATTATTAAAGAAAATCCGAAATTATTTACAAATAAACTTTGAAATATTTTTAGTTAACATCGAGCGAATAATATAAATGTAAGTGAATAATTGTTATTTTTTAAATAAGAACTTAGAAAGATTTTAATTAAAATACATGTTATGTTAGCAGAGAAGAACTTATTTTGTTATTTTTTATACTTATTACATGGCTAAAAGATGAATTATGGAAACAGTTAATTCAATGGAACAAAACGTGGCATAGCTGGGTGTAGAGGGGTGCTAGGGGCTGACCTTTACTGATTTACTGATTTTATTTTGCTTTAAGGTACGTGAAAAATATATGTTTTGAAAAAATTTTCCATGAAAATTAAGTAAAAGTAATCTTAACTCTTCATAGTTATAAAAATTTTTGAAAAATAGGTATTAACAATTGATATAAATTCTTTCTTCAAAGATAAATGATTTTTAGTATTAGAAGTTTAAAGAAAACCTTTAAACTAATTTATTAAACCCTATCTCTATGCAACCACGAACTAAACCCATGTAATTAAAACATTAAAAATGTTTTAATAAATTATACGTTATATGTGTAAGTGAGTGTGCGTGTATGTGTGTGTGTGGTGAATTGTGTGTGTGTGTAAGTAAATCTGTTTGTGTGAGTGTTAAGTAAATCTGTGTGTGAGAGTACAATCTGTGTGTGTAAGTAAATCTGTGTGGGTAAGTAAAATCTGTGTGTTGTGTAAGTAAATCTGTGTGAGTGTTAAGTTAAAATCTTGCGCTGTGTAAAGTAAATCTGTGTTGTGAGTGTATTGTGTATGTGTGTGTGGTGTAAGTGTAAATGTAAGTGTCATAGTAAAATGTAAGTGTCCTAGTGAATGTGTGTATAAGTGTCATAGTGAATGTGTGTGCGTGTGTGTGTTAATAACAATAAGCATGAAGTAAATAACACTAAGTATAATAATAAAAATAAAATAATTAAAAATAATAATAAAAATAAATAAAAATAATAATAAAAGATAAATAAAAAGTATTAAAACAAAATAAAAAACATTATGTTAATAAATAGATGAGCTTTAAGAAGCAGTAAAACATATATGAGTTAAGCAGCTAAACATTACGAGTCTTAAAAGCAGTAAACATGAGTTTAAAGCCAGCTAACACATGAGTTAAAGCGAGCTAAAAACATATTGAGTTATAAGCCAGTTAAAACATGAAGTTAAAGCAGAAACATGAGTTAAAGCAGGTAAAGCAGTAAAAAACAAAAGGATACTAATCCCCCCTTGCTTGGTGCTAGGTCACACCTCTATTGATTTACTGATTTACTGCTTTAAGGTATGTATGTTAATTAAATATATGAGTTAAAGCAGTAAAAACATATGAGTTTTTAAAGCAGTAAAAACATTGAGTTAAAGCACGTAGAAACAGTAAAACAACAAGCATTACTATTCCCCTTGGTGCTATGTAACACCTCTATTGATTTACTGATTTACTGCTTTAGGATGTAATGTTAATAAATATATGAGTTAAAGCAGTAAAACATGTTTGAGTTTAAGCAGTAAAACATGAGTTAAAGCAGGTAAAGCATTAAAACAAAAGCATACTAATCCCTTGTTGCCTACTGTAACACCTTCTATTGATTTACCTGAATTTTACTGCTTTAGGTACTGTAATTTTAATAAATATGTGAGTCTAAAGCAGTAAAACATATGAGTTAAAGCAGTAAAAACATGAGTTAAAGCAGTTTAAAGCAGTTTAAAACAAAAAGCACGCTAACCTAGGTGTTTAGGTAACACCTCTATTTGATTTTACTGATTTACTGGCTTTAAACTTTGTTAATGTTAATTGTTTATTAATAAAAATTTCGCTATAGTTTATAGTTGTAGTTTGAAAAATTAAATGGATTATATATCAGACACTTCTGGGGATTTTTATTCTTTCCTTTCCTCATCCTTCATCT
>JABUQX010030807.1:12500-15000 GCA_015478945.1 Trachelipus rathkii
ATCTGGTTTAATATCGGTATCTGGTTTAATATCGGTATCTGGGTTAATATCGGTATCTGGTTTAGTATCGGTATCTGGTTTAATATTGGTGTCGGTTGATGTTAGTGCCCTTAAATAGTGGCCCTAGTATCGGTTTAAGATAGTAAAGTTAGTATTAAGTTCATAACTTTTTTTTGCCTCAGATTTGACAATATATTGTGTTTAGATAAAGTTTAATTTTAAAATCAACAAGCTATTTACATAACTATATATGAATGATTTTTTTTAATCATACGAATAAATATAAGTTATTATTATTAGATTATTGAAAAGTAAACTCTATTATTTATCCATCTTGTTACATTCTCTTTATTAATATGCTGGTGATCGATGAACTTGAAACATCTATACGGTATATTATTATTATTATTATTATTATTTATTATTATTATTATCCATGTACACTTGACATTATTTGAGATATTATAGTATTCAGAGCTTACAGCAATGGGTGTAAATAGAGAGATAAACAAAGAAGAAATGGGTTCTTCGATAATGTACGGAGGCCGCGAAGCTGAAGTGAGTGATGAATAGCACCATGAGACTCTCTAGGAGTAGGTTACGAATAGGGATCTTCGCACTCAGCAAATAGTGTATGTCGAGTAATAGCAACACCTCACTAAAATTGATTGAATATTGGCTTATTGAATTGGTAATCAATAATAAATAACAATATGTGTACCAGGCTCATACAGAAAACATCGATAATGTCTATCTGAATGTGAAATGTATATTAATTGTCATTAAGATGGCAATAATTATATTCTATTGTACTCCTCAATTATTTTTATTTATAATATTATAACTATTTATATATATTAACAAAGCTTATGAAAATTTATTGATAGAAATGATGTAAGATTTCTAGTCTTTTTTGTTGATTATGTCCGGAGCTTCTCAACGAATATTATGAGGGGTTTATCTCACTCTTACAGTCTAACATGTGAAGTTATTATTATTATTATTATTATTATTATTATTATTATTATTATTATTATTATTATTATTATTATTATTATTATTATTATTATTATTATTATTATTATTATTATTATTATTATTATTATTATTAATTTCATTACCTACCTTATTTGTTTATCATTATTTTGCTTACGTTGAATAAGGTGATGTATATTGTTCTTATTATTATTAATTATTTATTATCATGTATTATTATTATTAACTAAAGTCACTAAAATTTCTATTATTAGCGAAATAGATCTTGATAAGGTTTAAAAAATATATAATTTTTTTTCTGCTACGTCAGATGTTAACAAATTTTAATTTAGTAATGATTAAAAAAATATTTTTTATGTTTATTTACTTGATTATTTATTTAATTATTTAATTGTTTTTTTTTTCTTATTTTATTTACTTATTTATTTTGCTTATTTATATTTTAATACGCCAGGCTAAAGATTTGCATAATATAATAAGGGTTTTTATGTATATAGTACGTGAAATTTATGATAATTATATGAAAGTAATAATTACAATAGTGTCATATATATATATTATATATATATATATATATTATAATATATATATGTATATTATATATTTAATAATATATAATATATATATATACTATATTATATATATATTATAATATATATATATATTATATATATATATAATATATATAATTATATATATATATATATAATATATATATATATTATTATATATATTATCATATTATATATTGACTATATAAATATATATTATATATAGTATATATATATATATATATAATTATTTAAATTATATAATAAATATATATATTTAATATATTTTATATATATATATAATATATATATATATATATATATATATTATATAATATATATATATATATATATATAATATATATATATATATATATATATATGAGTGTGTGTGCGTGTGTGTGTGCGTGTGTGTTTGCAAATTTATGTTTAAAATAACTATCAACAAATGTAGTGAAGACTACTCAACGGTAAAGCGTCTACTACGTTGTTTCTCAGTCACAACATCAGTTCTACACTCACGCGGAAGCTCGGGTAGCCACACCATAGAGGAGGTCGCATTACTTGATGTCAGATTATATAATATTTGTAACAAGTAGTATTGAGTCTTGATTGCTCTAAAGTTAATTAACGGCCAATGTGGAACAATTATGCATGACTTTAAGATTACTATTAAGTATTAATCAGTGAGCTTTGGAAATGATAAAAAAAAAGAGTAATTTATATAAGAGGATTTGAAAATAAATAGAATTTGCAAAAAAAAGTTTAATAAAAGAAAACGATGGAAATATAAAAAGAGATAGATTTAGGTTAAACGTACAGTCAGCGTCATTGGCACTTCACCGGTGTGGGGCTCACACACACACACGCACACACCCTTTACAACGCAGGACGTGAGTAACGCACCTAGGCGACATCCTCTACATACCGCACACACGCTTGCGCGCACAACA
>JABUQX010030807.1:40000-45000 GCA_015478945.1 Trachelipus rathkii
ATATATATCATGTGTGTGTATATATGTATATTACATAGAGATAATAATAATAATAATAATAATAATAATAATAATAATAATAATAATAATAATAATAATAATAATAATAATAATAATAATAATAATAATAATAATAATAATAATAATAATAATAATAATAATAATAATAATAATAATAATAAAAATAATAATAATAATAATAATAATAATAATAATAATAATAATAATAATAATAATAATAATAATAATAATAATAATAATAATAATAATAATAATAATAATAATAATAATAATAATAATAATAATAATAATAATAATAATAATAATAATAATAATAATAATAGTGGTAATAGTATTAACACTTATTTTGACAATAAAAATAAATATAAATAAAAATTTCGTATTCTTAATTCAACTTTTTTCCTTCATTTTTTTTAAAACATATTATCTAGCCAACTGCATGAATAATGAAATTCATTTGTTATAATAGCCAAAGTTTTTACCTCCGGTTGACCTGACCTAAATTATTGATGCCAACTCATTCCCTGAAGGGTCACCTCGATTAATTAATTGCATTTTGGGCATTGACTTCGACTGTCAAGTGTAAAAAAATAATTTAATATTTTTAATCCTTTTCGTATACCCATTCTGAATATTTTTTTTTTATTTACTGTATAATATATTGTATTTGTAGTCTCTCTCTCTCTCTCTCTCTCTCTCTCTCTCTCTCTCTCTCTCTCTCTCTCTCTCTCTCTCTCTCTCTCTCTCTCTCTCTCTCTCTCTCTCTCTCTCTCTCTCTCTCTCTCTCTCTCTCTAGTTTTATATTGTTTACATCTTATAATTTTCGTTTCTAATATTATGATTTTAGTGTCTATGCAACTTGACAAAATTTACTTCCAAAGAATGAGCTTCCATTTATTTAGTCGAATATCCTTCAAAACATCTCGTAAACTTTTACTCAACTCGCCATCTAGTTTACTTCTTCAGCTGCTTCTTCCCACACTTAATAATCATAGTCGTAATCTCAACTTTGTATATAAATTAAGTAATCATTTCTAGCTTTTCAACATTAATAATAATAATATTAATAATAATAATAATAATAATAATAATAATAATAATAATAATAATAATAATAATAATAATAATAATAATAATAATAATAATAATAATAATAATAATAATAATAATAAAATAATAATAATAATAATAATAATATTAATAATAATAATAATAATAATAATAATAATAATAATAATAATAATAATAATAATAATAATAATAATAATAATAATAATAATAATAATAATAATAATAATAATAATAATAATAATAATAATAATAATAATAATAATAATAATAATAATAATAATAATAACAATAATAATAATAATATTAGAAATAATATAAAGATTAAAAATAATTAATAATAATAATAATAATAATAATAATAATAATAATAATAATAATAATAATAATAATAATAATAATAATAATAATAATAATAATAATAATAATAATAATAATAAAAATAAAAATAATAATAATAATAATAATAATAATAATAATAATAATAATAATAATAATAATAATAATAATAATAATAATAATAATAATAATAATAATAATAATAATAATAATAATAATAATAATATTAATAATAATAATAATAATAATAATAAAACATATTCTC
Organism: Trachelipus rathkii; assembly: GCA_015478945.1. Lineage (NCBI taxonomy): Eukaryota > Metazoa > Arthropoda > Malacostraca > Isopoda > Trachelipodidae > Trachelipus > Trachelipus rathkii. The sequence goes on from JABUQX010030807.1 coordinate 41,694, forward strand.
AAAAATAAAATTCTTCCCATGATAAAATTTAATTCCAGATAATTTCTTTCAAAAAATGATTTTCAGAATAGATAAAATGAATCTCTTTAAAATCTAAATCTAAATCTTCCTTGTAAGAAAAAACAATTTCTTTTCTTTGAAAGGGTGTTCCTGAATATTTTAGTAATTTCAAATAATAATAATAATAATAATAATAATAATAATAATAATAATAATAATAATAATAATAATAATAATAATAATATAATAATAATAATAATAATAATAATAATAATAATATTAATAATGATTAATAATAATAATAATAATATAATAATAATAATAATAATAATAATAATAATAATAATAATAATAATAATAATAATAATAATAATAATAATAATAATAATAATAATAATAATAATAATAATAATAATAATAAAAATAATAATAATAATAATAATAATAATAATAATAATAATAATTTATAATAAATAATAATAATAATAATAATAAAAATAATAATAATAATAATAATAATAATAATAATAATAATAATAATAATAATAATAATAATAATAATAATAATGATAATAATAATGATAATAATAATAATAATAATAATAATAATAATAATAATAATAATAATAATAATAATAATAATAATAATAATTATAATAATAATAATAAAATTAATAATAATAATAATAATAATAATAATAATAATAATAATAATAATAATAATAATAATAATAATAATAATAATAATAATAATAATAATAATCAATAATAATAATAATAATAATAATAATAATAATAATAATAATAATAATAATAATAATAATAATAATAATGATAATAATAATAAATAATAATAATAATAATAATAATAATAATAATACTATAATGAAAATAATAATAACAATGATAATAATAATAATAATAATAATAATAATTAATAATTAATAATAATAATAATAATAATAATAATAATAATAATAATAATAATAATAATAATAATAATAATAATAATAATAATAATAATAATAATAATAATAATAATAATAATAATAATAATAATAATAATAATAATAATAATAATAATAATAATAACAATAATAATAATAATAATAATAATAATAATAATAATAATAATAATAATAATAATAATAATAATAACAATAATAATAATAATAATAATAATAATAATAATAATAATAATAATAATAATAATAATAATAATAATAATAATAATAATAATAATAATAATAATAATAATGATAATAATAATAATAATAAAAGTATGCAACTTAGCTTTTTTCTTCTTTTAGCAATAAACGTACCATTAAATTGCCAATATCATAGCATAAAGATTATGTAGGCTTACATATGTACAAATTTTATGTACAATTATGTGAGTACATGTGGATGAAAGAGATTTTTTTTTATTACTGTTTTCATTTTGTTAATTAAATTGATTTAAATATTCCTATTTCAAAATATTTTAAGTAAGAGGAATCTTTTTTTTTTTTTATTCAAATTTTAACCTACAGATTTTCCCTTGATATTGTATTTCATTAATAATAATAATAATAATACACACACACATAATACATAATAATAATAATAATAATAATAATAACACACACACACACACACACACACACACACACACAATGAATATTGGAACATTACTTAATACATTAGACTGGCAATCATCGTACTAACTTACTGATCACATGACTGCTATTTCTATGATGTCAAGCAGATGATAGATAGATAGATAGATAGATTAGATAGATAGATGGATAGATAGATAGATGAGATAGATAGATGATAGAGAGAGAGAGAGAGAGAGAGAGAGAGAGGAGAGAGAGAGAGAGAGAGAGAGAGAGAGAGAGAGAGAGGAGATGCAATAAAAACACGACAAAATTTTGCAATATTTACTTAATCCATCTTTTATATATATACAAATTTGAAGGGCATTTCAATTGAATCCTTCAAAATAATTTCCCAAAGAAAATATAAAATGAAAAACCAAACCCAATTCACATCACGAAATACAAATTTACATTTCCGCCTGAAATGGATAGAGGAAGAATGATAAATGGGCAGAAAATGGGTAGAAATCATGGGTACAGCAAATAAAGGAAATAAAAAACTCAAGGACCTGGCGGTTTTTTTTTTTTTTTAATTATGAGAAAAAAAAACAGATAAGAACTAGCAGTTATAAATTAGTTCATTTAAGTAAACAAAAATAAATTATTATTATTGTTATTATTATTATTATTATTATTATTATTATTATTATTATTATTATTATTATTATTATTATTATTATTATTATTATTATTATTATTATTATTATTATTATTATTATTATTATTATTATTATTATTATTATAATAAGCCGTGTCCTTGTGTTCCGACCGAACGCAAGCGTTGAGGTTTACCTACAGTTCGTCGGGCTCACGCCTTCGTAATTGGAACGATAACGATAATGAACGGTGCCATATTACAAAACCAAAACATATGGAATCTAGTTAGACAAAGAATTAAAAAAATGGCAAGTATTATATTAATATAAGATAATAATAATACCATTACCATTCACCATTAATTAAGTTAGAATATAAAAGCATAGCAGTAATAATAATAATAATAATAATAATAATAATAATAATAATAATAATAATAATAATAATAATAATAATAACAATAATAATAATAATAATAATAATAATAATAATAATAATAATAATAATAATAATAATAATAATAATAATAATAATAATAATAATAATAATAATAATAATAATAATAATAATAATAATAATAATAATAATAATAATAATAATAATAATAATAATAATAATAACAAGCAACGTCGCTACGCTCCGTCTGAACGCAAGCGTTCAGGTTTGCCTGTGGGCGAGCAGAGACGCCAAATTTGCATTTTTACGTTGTTGCTTAATCACCGCACCAAAAAGACGCAAAATTATGCTCAAAAAAATTAATATTAAAGCATACAGATATAAATAATAATAGCTTAAATTTTATTATGAATTATTCATTTATTTGGGACTTGTCAAGCTCTGAAATAATTATTGTAGATTTTTTTTTCTCGTTGCTTTTTTTTATTCACCAATTGCGCCTAGGGGAATCGTTGCTCTTAAGGAAGCATAAACCAATGATAAACATAAAATATAACGAAATGTCCAATTTTTTGAACATCTTTAAATGCCAAAAAGTCAATGTAAGTTAACTTCTCTAACTTTTAAATTTATTAATTTTATTTATTTATTTTTGTTAATAGTTTACACGACAT
>JABUQX010030807.1:50000-53105 GCA_015478945.1 Trachelipus rathkii
TACTACCATATTATTACTAACAACAACATTGAAGATGTTATTTTCAATAATATTACCTTCACTAACACTAACACTCACTAACACTAATAACACTAATTAAAAACAATTTCACTGTTAAACATTAACATCACTCTTAGCACTTGGGATTGGGAGTTAGCGTCAACTGCATATAATACGATCCATACATGGGAAGAGACAAACAGCTGATAAGTGTTTCCAACTCCATGCAGCATTTTAAGGAGTCCACCTGATAGACTAAACGATTCTGATGTCATATTAAATACAAACATTATATATATATATATATATATATATATATATATATATATATTATACTGTCATATATATATATATATATTATATCATATATATATATATATATATATATATATATATATATATATATGAAGGATTCCTCATATTTTAACATAGACTTTGAAGCATGATTATTGTCAGCTGCATTTTTTTGCTCTTACATATCATTACTTGCTGGCGAAAATACAAACTGCTAATGAAAGGTGTTCCCAGCCCCAGGCAGTCTCATTAAAGCGATCTTTTCGATTTCCTAACGACCAGTACGTGCCTGGAAATTTAAATATTATTCATAATAACTTATATATATATATATATATATATATATATATATATATATATATACATATATATATATGATATCTATGTGTGTATATATTTACTCATATATTGTATTTATAGTACTATATATATATATTAAGTACTCTAATATGTATTTATGTATCTAATATTTATATATATATATATATATAGATATAATAGTATATATATATAGTATATATAGGTATATTATGGGATATATATATATATGGTATATATAATGGTATTATATATATATATTATAGTATATAGTTTATATATATATATATATATATATATATAATATATAATTATATATATATATTAAATATATATATATATATTGGAGGTATATATATTTAATATATATCTATTATATATATATATATATATATATGTATAATATATATATATTATAGGTATATATTTGGTATATAGTAATATTATATATGTTAATACATATATATATAGTATACAGATCCAAAACCGTTACTTTGTGTTAGAACTTTAACTGCTCTTCTAGCAGCTTTATAATATTAGAAACATTTGCTCTTTGGTTAGCTAAGTCAATTGTTTATCTTACCCAAAACTTCAGAATTATCAGTGAAGAGGCGTCTTTTTTAATCTCAAGATTTTTGCCAGACTTTTTGTTTTCTGAAAAAATATTTTCTGGAGCATGAAAAAAAAGCAGCTTTCATATCACAAGCACACACACACCACACAACTACACACACACACACCAACACACACACATATTATATATATATATATTACATATATATATATATTATATATATAATATATATATATATATATATATATATTATATATATAATATAGTATATATATATATACAGCCTACCGCCTCACGGGCAGAGCCCTAATCTAGGAGGGGGTGTACTCCATCAACGTCCGAGCAGGACGAAGCCACAGGCAGGAGGAGAAAACAGCTCAATTTTCACACCCAGCCAGTGCGAACCTGAAAGACCCTCACTTTGATTTCGGCGGGTGCTCGGGGTACTACTGCTACACGGAGGGGCTTTTTTATAAAATAAATAAATATATACTATTCATCTATATATTAGGTATAGTAAATATTTCTATATTTACCCACCCGCAATCGGATATAGATATGGATGTATACATATAAATGCTAATACATTCTTAATACATACGCAAGTATATATAATATATATATATAGGGTATTAATATATTTATATATATATATATATATATATATATATATATATATATATATATATATATATATGATATATATATATATAGGTAAGTATTATATATATATATACATAAACATACATACATACTATTATTATTAATTAATTATTATTATTATTATTGATTATTATTATTGAGTGGTATTATTATTATAAAATAATAAAAATAATAAAAGAACACTCATACTACCTTTGATGAATAAAATTACACGTAAATAACATACATCTTCATAATGTTAATTATTATTCATTATTATTATTATTATTATTATTATTTTATTATTATTATTATTATTATTATTATTATTAAAGGATTATTATTAAAATTGCTAAAACGAATTATATGTTACTATCGTTGACCACTAATTACTATATTTTAATATTAATATTTGTATACACAATGTTTTAATATTATATTATTATGCACGTACACTCTTTTTCACTAATATTATTTATAATATTATTGTGTTTCAACATCATCTGATTTCACTAATTGAAATTAATTATATACGATAATTGATTATTATCATTGAAGGTCACCCTACTATCACTGTTATTACTATTAATATGTAAAACAATATATTCACCAACATTCCGACAAAGATAAATTGTGATATGAAGAGAACCCAACGCCTTTGCACTAGCAGGTGGAAGAGAATTGTTCTGGAATTATTTAGCTTCATACCTGACTCCTACACATAGAATTGGAGCAGACGCAGCTCACTCACCTTCTAACGATCTACAATTTAATATATTTAAAATTTCATCATTTAGGTTTTTTTTATGTATTTAAAAGTGAAGTTCAATATTCCAAAAGTAGCGGTCAATAAGAGAATTTGATTTAAAATTTTACAGCGGGTCCGGTTTGAACCAGGGATTAACAAAATGAAAAGCAAATTATTCGTTAAACATAATACATGTATTAAAATTTTTATAGTAATTTTGTTTTTCCTTGAAATTTCGGCTCTTTCCTAACTGGATCTTCAACCAAACAGCTTTCTTCTCTCTCTCTCCTCGTTGAAAATATCCAACCAATCTTCATTCTATTTCATTCTTTACAATATTGTTCAAGCAAATGCTTTGGTTACGTCAACTACAGGTTCCTCCCTACTAGGAAAAAAAACAATAAATGCACTACACACCCAAATTAAAAAACTCACCGCAAACCGACACCCAACACTCCCGTTCTCAAGCCGACCCATACTTCTTTCTCTCCTTATGCAACTAATGGGGGAGATGACATACTCACCCCAA
>JABUQX010030808.1:0-25000 GCA_015478945.1 Trachelipus rathkii
GAAAATGTCATGTTTCCTCATCAATATGCAAGAAGTGCAAGTAAGATTCCTAGTCAAATTCATGAAAGAAGCGATCTTCAATATTCGAATTCTTCTTTTCAGGATCTTATTCGCATTCAAAATAATGTAAATAGTCCGAATCAGGTTAGTCATAATCGCTCTGAAGGAAATACTTCTCGTTCTGATAGTACTTTCCAATCTTCATTTTCGGGTTTTAATAATAATAGTGGAAGTTCATCTTTTCGTAGTTCAGATATATCGAAGTCGGAAACTGATACTTCTGATAGTAATTACAAACCATATCCGCTATTTAAGGGAATTCGGGACCAGAGTCCTCGGTTTCTTCGTTCTTCTAAAAGGGTACCTCCTATTCCATAGCACTCCAGTATCTGATGAATTTCGTAATCTTCCTTCCTGTTCTTCCAAACGTAATGATTTGTCATTTTCTGTTAGTGTTTTTCAGGTTTCCCTTTCGTGTCCATCTTCATTGAAATGGCTGGCAATTTATGGTAGATGTTTCAATGAGTGCAGATGATATATTTAGATTTAGAAATATTTATTATTTTTTATTATTAATGTTTTATAATTCTGAAAAACGCTTACCTGATCATGAGAAAATGAAATTGGGGATTTTGGAGAATGAGAACATTCTGTTCTATGACATAGGTATATCAATATGTTGTAGAAGAGTTAGTTAAAATCGGAATTCAAACGCTTGTTTTTTTTAAAATCAATGTACAGTACATCTTTGAAATTTTATAAATATAAAATTTCTTCCTCGGAGGGGAGGGTATTCTATACGGCTAAATTATATACATTATATAATCCACGCGTATAGACAAAAGAGAAAAACAATTGCATTAGAACTTCTATTTCAAGATACTGTATATAATAGTAAGTAAGGTGAAGGCAACCGCCGCATTCTGTTGTCAAGCGATTATTATGAGTATATAGTAGAATGTATGCGTATTCAGTAGGGAAGTCTGACGCTTGGTTTTCGTGTGAGAGAGACGTGTACAAAGACTGCTGTTACGCAGAAAAATGTTTATTTGTGTTTTTTTAGCATTCTAAGAGTTAATCTAGTGTAATTTAAGATAACTCACGTGATATTATTTTTACAAGTGGAATATTCTTATTATAAAGTGAAGCCATTCCTATTTATTATTCGTATTGAATCTATGCTTAAGACAAGCTACTATTTTCCATTGGTCGTTGAAGTGACCGCATCATCGTTTATCTATTCTACTGTTGCAGAACACAGTAAGTCCATTTATTCCATATCACATTGTATGATAATTTCTACAAGAAGATTATTCACTGTTATTATTCTACAAGATTTAATTGTTTATGCAAAGACTATTTGTGCAGAATCGCATATCTACGTTCAAGAATATTTTTACTATTATCAGTTGGTTTCATCTCTTCTCTCTCTCAACAGTGTATTTAAAGTTCGCACGAAACCACCGCTCTCCTCAAAGATTTATTACAGCCGATTTCTATTTAAAATGCTGACTGAATATTGTATTATATTTAAGAAGATATTTACTGTAAATAAAGTTGACAATCTATGCTACGCATTTCTGTTGATAAGGATAATAATATTATTTACTGAACTATTTTATTAAAGGAATGTGACTTCTATATTTCTACATTATTATTTAACAAGGATATATATATATATATATATATATATATATATATATATATATATATATAAGATATACTATTAAAAATTATTCTTATATGTGCATCGTCTCATTCAAGCCTCTTCTTCTCTTCCAAGTTGACCAATAGTAGATAAGTTGTAGCCACTGAGGAGTCCCTCATCCTGTCTAGTTTAGCAATCTTCGAGAAGCTCGATCTTGTCTTTTCCATTGAGCGCACGGGGTATTAATAATCAAAACGCAAGTACCTGTATGAAAGAAAAGTTTGATTACAAAACACTTGCGGGGAAAATATATATATATAAATAAATAAATAAATAAATAAATAATTTATATATATATATATATACGGTATATATATATATATATTATAATATAATATATATATATATATATTTATATATATAAAAAATAAAAAATATATATATATATATATATATATATTATATATATATATATATGAGAAAGAAAATATGATTAAAATTTTATATTTTTTATGTTTTTATACCATTTTATACACTGAAATAAACACATTATATATAAAAATTTATTTTTACATATTCTCCCTTTGTTGCCGGATGAGAACGATTTCGTCGCACTTTTGTAGATTTGACCTTGATACATAGTATATTTTTTAATAAACGCAAAGTGTACAAGAATGTAATTGTACCACACCTAATTAACATGTTAATGTACAGAAAATTTTTTTAGAACTCGGAAATCAAAATTCAGTACTCAAAGGCTTAATATAATAATTATTTATCATATTAAAATTAGTAATAAGTAATATAAATGTCAATAATGATACATAAAATAAGAATAAAAATGTGGTGGCCCAATTCACCCCACTCATGGGACAAATTTTGACACTTTTTGGAATTTGTATTTTTTATATAAATTTCACTTTTTATTTTAATTTTTACTTAATATAAGTAACTATATTAAAATTAGCTATGCATAATAAAAATGTCAATAATAATACATAAAATAAGAATAACAATGGTGGTCTGATTCACCCCATCATATATTTTTATGGCGGGGTGAATCAGACCAAGTTAGGCCCGTGATTTAGCCGCTCGTACTGTTTGAAACAAAAATTTACTTTGCTAGTTTAAAGCTAACATACTCAAGTGTATACACTGAAAAAATAATTAAAATCCATCCACAATTTTTCATTTTATAGCAAAGTTAAAAAAAACTTAACATTTTTCAAAAGTAAAATTCTATTGAAGTGCATTTTATACACTAATTTATTATATTTTTTAAAAATATAAAAACCCTCTAGAATTAAAGATAATCTAAATAAAACTTGTAGTACTAAGGCGTGGCTAATTAAATGAGCAAAAAAAAAAAAAAAAAATTTTTTTTTTATATATTTTTTTTATTTAGAGTGGATTGAATCACCCCTCTAAAAAAGGTGGGCCCTGTCACCCCGCCCGACGCTATATATAATTATTTAAAGCATATAAAACATAAATAAAATATCTTCTTTTACTTTATTTGTAGAGAACTTTATATGTAAAATATATTAATACCTTTTAATTATTTTTATACCTTTAAAATAAAATAATAATATATTTATATACATTAAATAAATAGGCAAAAATTTAAACGTCCTAGTTATTGGATCCCTCGATCCTCAAAAGCAAATGTTTGAAGGACTAAGCATATACAATGATCATAGGACAAAAAAAACAAACAAGAAACCTAACTGAAATATTAAGACAAAAATATTCTCAAAATTACAGTACTTCTGATTTATTTACCATTAAAATAATTTAAACATTTTTCTATTGAAGATAGAAAATACTGCTTAAATAAATATTTGAATTTAGTATATTAAAATAATGAAAAATATCTATTAAATAAATAATGTTAAAATACTCTTTAAAAATAAAACCATATACTTTATATAAAATGTACAAACCACTGTATCATAACACTTTACCTTGTGACATCAGAGATGAAATACCTGGGATCAGCTGTTTACTCTCATTCAATAAAATAATATAAGAAATAAATTATCATCATTAATACGAAAACCATTAACTTTAAAAATCTGCTGTATGTGTTAACACCTTATAAAAATATTATATTAAAATAATTATCGAAAAAACCTTAATAAATTTCCAAAATATTACACACAGGTAAGCCTCATTAACATCACAATTAAACTGAAACACAATTTATCATAATAATTTTGCAGATGCTTTTTCAATAATGGAATGAGATCTAAATATCAACAGATGACAAAAAATGTCACATCAAACCACCTTTTACCACATTTGCATAACAAAGATTTTCCTGACAGATTGTTCCGAAAAATGACTTACCATCTGTTTTAAACCTCGTTGGACCATCTAAGATACTACCATTCACCACCAATCATCTCTTAAAACAGTAAACTCAAAATCAAATACATCTTTCATGCCAATTCCTTACAAACAAGTATTCAATTACATTAGAATGGATGGCGGGTTTACATTTGACAACGTTGACTAAGAAATAAAAAAAAAAGTACATATCACACCTTCTGAATTCCCAGGATGGAGCAATATTGCATTAAACAAAATGAGCTTCACACCTTAGATTTATATACAAGCTTTTCGCTTTTAAAATAAAAAATTAAATAAATAAATTTACATATAATCTTAATGCAACTTTTGCTTTATTTTTCTGTAAAATAAATAAACCAAATATTTATTTTTAAAATATAAAATAAAATAAAAAACTACTTCATATTATTACTATTATTGAATAATAATAATAATAATAATAATAATAATAATAATAATAATAATAATAATAAAACTTACAAAATAATGCTTGCAAAGATTTCAATATATCATATAACAGTGAGGCCAGTATATAACATATGGAAATCATGGCAAGTATTATTTTCGCATTTTGCAATTTTAAAATAATTAATAAAACTTTATACAGGTTAATATATATATATATATATATATAATATATATATATATAGTATACTATATTATATAGATAAATAATATATAGTATATATATATTTATAATATATATATTATATATATATATATTAGAGATGTAGCGGATATCCGCATCATTTTTCACCATCTGCAACCGCATCTGCATTAATTTTTTTTGCAGATAGCGGATAGTATTCATAACTATGAATTATGAGAACATGTGTGACTACCTGATATATATATATAATATATATATATATATATATATATATATATATATATATTATATTATATATATATATATATATATATATATATATATATATATATATTAAGCTACATCATGGCAGTGACCAAATTGACTGGAAAATGCTCCGGGGGAGGGGGGAGGTTTAACCTTGGGTAAATGACTTTTCTTACAAAAAACTCTACTGAGCATGTTCCAATCATTACAATACTTTGCTGAAAATAAATAAATAATAAAAAGAAAATATATTTTAAGATTTCTTTCAATAAAAATAATGTAAATACCTCCCAAACCTCTTTACATTTCAGAAGACTGAAGTCAAATTTAGGACATAAATTGGAAAAAAGGGTTATTAATGGAGTGAGGACAGAGTTTGCTGATCCTCAACTGATGGTTAAAGAATTTTCAAGATCATCAGCTGGACATATAATCAAAGCATCAGGTGTGAGGCCAGTACCAGTACTTGTGAAAACTGTAAAATACCTTTTTACTGTGTAAGTAATTATATATATATATATATATATATATATATATATATATTATATATTATATAATATATTTATATATATATATATATATATATATTTATATATATAATATATATATATATATATATAATATATATATAATACCGGTATATATAATAATAATATATATAATAATATATATAGTAATACTAATAAAAATATAAATATTTCTTTGTATATATAATATATATATATATATATATATATATATATATATATATATATATATATAGCTAATCCTTCAACTCTACATAGAACAAACCCACATAAGCCTGACTTTAATAATATAATCATCCTCTTAAGTTATATCACATTATTTCACTCAATCAACTATAACCTTGGCAATAGGCATATTTGTATTCACCCAAGCATAGATAAAACAAATGTAAATTTATTCTTGGGCCTCAACCTGTACCAAAATAAAGAAGGCCTGTTCTGTTTATTTATTTATTTATATATCTATGAAAACATTTATGTCTTGTTTGTGTGAATTACTCTGTACCTTCTATTGTTATTTTTAATTATTTTCTTTTTAATTTTCTGTTTGCTTTTTGTTTTTATTTTTTATTTTTGTTTTTCTGCCATGTTTTAATTTTGTGTTTTGTGTTTCAAACCTCGTATCCCCAGCAACAAAAACCACCTGCAGGCCAAAACAACCAAGACCAGACTCCTACAACCTCCTCACACCCTTACCTCCCTACACCTAGACAGCAAAATTTTTTTAACCTACATCACCACCACTATCTATGCTTAAACAATCCGGTGATACTCATCCTAACCCAGGCCCACAAACATTTATCAGCCTCATCTGCAATAAACGCATCACAAGAAACCAACCATCTGTCGAGTGTTTCCACTGCAAAAAATGGATCCACAAAAACAAATGTTCCCCTTTCACAATATTACCTCAACAAGACCACTCCTGGTCCTGCTCCAAATGCAACCCACCAATGGCCACCCCACCCCCCAATAATCTAAGCACTAACAACTCTACAATAAAAATCCTCCAAAATAACATAAACGGTTTAAACAGCAAACATTCCAAAATATCAGCTTTTCTCCTCAAGCATATCATCAACATAGTCCTAATACAGGAAGCTCACACACCACAAAACACCCCAAAAACACCTTTTTATGGATATGACTCAATTTACTCTAGCACACAACCAGAGAACCATACACTATTAACACTAATCAAAAACAACTTATCCTACCACAACTGAAACTATCAACCTACTAAATGACCCAATCCTTAATATCCAATCATTTACTATTCTCTTCAGTAACATTCCTCACAACATAAGAAACATATATACATCCCCCCATCCCACATCTCATTATTGCCCAAACAATTACAAACCAGACTTAAACCCTATCACTACAATAAACAACTTAATAATATGAGGCGATTTTAATGCCCACCATACTGCATGGTACAGAGAATATCCTTCTGACAACTGAGTAATCCACATTCTCAACGAACTTGATTCATTAAACATTTTAAATTACAAAAATCTTCCTAATCGAATCCCTCCCCAAAGAAACCAAATAAAGACATCCCCTGACATTACCTTCTCCTCTCCATCTATCTTCACCAACACCACATGGAATACAGAGACTGATCTCCCATCAGACCACGTCCCAATAATAATCACTTATCAAAAAAAAAATAGTCAAACCCAAAATAACTTCAACTTTCACAAATTACAGAAAGGCTAACTGGGAAAATTTCACCCAACATATCGAATCCAACCTACCTTCACCAGCAAACAACAACTCCCACTCTCTACATAAAGCCATAGATAACCTCACCAAAGTAATCCAAAAAGCCTCCAACCTCTACATACCAAAAGGCCACAGAAAACATTACAACCCTTCACTAACACCTGAAATCTGTAATTTAATAAACCAAAGAAACATCATTCAACAACATACATATACCCCAGATCTGACTGCACAAATAAACTCCTTAAATACCCAGATCTCCAATCTCTTATCCACTCATAATACAGAAAAATTTAAGAAACACCTAATGGAAAACATTGGCAGACCTGAAGAGAAAAGAACATGTCAAATAATAAAATGTCTCCACAACTTGCAGAACAACACCCCACCCACAAATGAAGCTTTAAGAGGACACAACTACTCCCTCCCCATCCCATAGACAGCCCTGCGACATCCTCGCTCAACTCTATTCCACTATATCCTATAAACCTTAACATGATAGTAATAGAAGAATAATTTGCACACTCAAAACAATGCAACTAGAAAACAACCCTAACCCCCCATTCTTTATCCCTCCTCTCCTCTTTCTGCAAACTAATGGAGAAAATCATACTTACCAAAATTCAAACTTCCTTCCACTCCCCAAATCATCAACACTTTTAAAAGAGCTCACACTACCGCAACAGCCTTAACAAATATAACACAAAACATCGTAAATGGACTAAACAAAACACCCTCCCACAGAACAATACTCCTGGCCATAGACATTATAGTAAAGCCTTCGACACAATACCCAGACACATTCTCATCCAAAAAAACCAAAACTCTCCCTTCCATAACAGTTACAGAAAATAGCTATCCAATTTTATATCTGGACAGACAGCTCAAGTATCCAGCAAGCACCAAAACTCAAATACAATAAAATTAAGAAATGGAGTCCCTCAGGGTGCTATTCTGTCCCCATTTCTGTTCAACCTATTTCCATCTGATATCCCTACCCCCCAAACCCCCAATTCAAAAAATAATAACCTATGCAAAAAATATAACTATAACCATATCAGACCTCTCAGTACCCACTGCCACAAACTTTGCTCAGACTTATCTAAATCACCTAGAAGCTTGGTTATCATCCAACTGAATGTCAGCCTCAGCCGAGAAATCATCTATCACCACTGACAGACACCAATCATCCTTCCACCAACAAGTAATCTTAAACAACTCCATCATTCCCCTAAACAAAACACCCAAAAATACTTGGAATAACCTTCGATACCCACTTCACCTTTACACCATACATTCAAAACATCATAAATACAGCAACTAAAAAATTAAATGTCCTTTGAACCTTATCACAACACAATTTCAGTAATGAAACAACCACACTGTCCACAACATTCAAGCAATTCTCAAGGACTGCAATCAACTATGGATCAACAGTCTGGCATCCTTTAACCTCCCCTACTAATAGAAATAAAGTATAAAAAATACAAAACACTACCCTGCACACAATAACAGGTTGCCTAAAAACCACCCCTATCCAACACTTACATGAAGAAACGAAAATCCTACCAATTCTAGACCATCTTGAAATGGTAGGAACTCAGTTTTACGTCAGGACCCTCGACCCCTCTCACCCATGTCATAATTACCAACAAGAACATCCAATACATTGTTTAAAATCCCCTCCCTCTTCTGCAGCCCTCTATTATGGCAAACTCTTTAGAATCATCACCCCCTCCGCCAAATAACAGTTCTCTATCAAAACATATTCATACACACATTTCATGCAACAATACCTTAACAACCGCCCAACAAACAGCCTCATTAACTACCACCCTCAAGAGATATCTCCTACACAAAGCACACTCCCACGGAAGATGCAAATCTCCCTCTCCAGACTGAGATCCGGGCATCATTCGGATCTTGAAGAATATAAACATCGATTCCTAACTCAAGAATTTCCATCCCATCTCTGCCAAAAATGCCTAACAGATCCTGAAACTGTCAAGCACCTCCTGCTGAATTGCCCCATTCACACTCCCTACAGAGCACAACATCAGATCACCTCCTTGAAAGACCTGTGGCTCCGCCTGGTGGAAGTTGCTGGGTTTCTGGAAATGACTTGGACTCCCCAAATAAGAGGAGCCCAGGGGCAATAACTAATATATATATATATATATATATATATATATATATATATATATATATATATATAATATATATATATATATATATATATATTATTAGTATGACTATCATGCGGAGCATCCCTACATTATTAAAGATCCGCATCGCGCTTCGCCCTGCGGATGTTGGCGCGGATGTTTACTGTTGAGATTTGATATAAGAATTTTATAATAAAAATACTTAAAATGAATCTGAAAGTGAAAATGAAAATTGAGTTTACAGGCATTCAAAAACGGCATGATATTCCATATCTTACATTATCAAAGACGTTCCAACTCCGCTGGAATAGTACACTCATATGATGTAAAAAATGGTATTGATCAAAGAACCCCTTGTTGTACGCCCAGTTCGTATTCCAAAGTAACATTCTTACTAATGTGGAAAATGACATCATAATCACGCTGCATTAAGCTATTGAAACCCATGTTGAAGAAATTACCAAAAAAATCAGCGTCTCTACAGCTTCTGTCTCCGATGTAAGACCATTAATCTCAACGCTAAGGAAGCATTTTTTGAACCATCTTCAAAATGAAAATGATGACGTTTAAAAAGAATGAAAGAATGTAATGAAACTAATAGCTAGAAAAACGGCTTTGTTCTGTGGAAATTCAATGAACCTTCAATACTATGCACTTACTTAGAATCCCCTTTCTAAAGCAAGTTTTTTTGTAACAACACAATATTAGAGCAAGTTAAAAAACCGTCACTTTGCGTTGCAGTGAAAAACTTCCAATCCGAACAGTCTATTAATTTCGCCACATATTAAAGAAAAAAACGAAATCTACAGAACCAACAACAGATTCAATGGAGAAATTTCTACAGTCCAGTAGTGATGAAGAAACACACGCATTACCAAAAGATTGTCGTAATTTATTTTAAAAAATATCACACAAGAAAACGACATAATACAAATGATGATCTATCAGTTGGTGTAAAGTTAAGCAAAAATTTTTACACACGCTTAAGCAAACTTGCAAGAAAATACTTGGCCTGTCCCCCAACTATTGTTCCAAGTGGAGAGAGTATTAGCAATGCTGAGCTAAATATATGATGAAAAGAGAAAATATTTCAGTGAGAAAAGGGCAGAAAAAAATTGATGTTTTCTTTAGTATAGCCTTCCTATATTTGAATTTCACTACTAGTGCATAAAAGTTATACAATCCATGTAAAAATCTCTTCATTAAGAGGTCCGGAGTTGGGGAAAGAGGTTAGGTGTGGTGTATTTGAGTTGGATCCCAGTCCCGTACCCTGGTAACACTTATATTAATATTTTGTGGCTAAAACTCGAAAAAAATATATATATATACTATATATATATATATATATATATATATATGATATATATATAGTATATATATATATTATTAATATTATATATATATTAATAATATATATATAATACTATAATATCTATTTTATATATATATATATCAAATATCCGCATCCGCTGGATGTTAAAAATCAAACATCCGCATGACCGCATCCCGATGCGGATGCGAAAAAAATTGACATTATGCTGCATCACTAATATATACTATATAATTAATATATATATATATAATATATATATATATATATATATAATATATATATTATATAATTATATATAATATATAGTTAAATATATATATATATATATATAATATATATTATATATATATATATATGATTATATATATATATTTTGTCTAAAACAGGTGGTCTTCAAAGTGAGTACGTGTACCCCAGGATGTACAGCAGAGTGATTACTTGGGTATCCAAAGAAGTAGCCTCACGATCACTTGCGAGTGTAATGATCATATATATATATATATATATACTATATAATATATATATATTATATATATATATATATATATATATATATATAATATATATAATTACTATAGTAGCAGAGAGAGCAAGCTGGGACCGAACATTCGTACCCGACTGTGAGTTGCCTCTCTCCACGAATTCTCGGGGAGTCGAAGGTCGAAGAAATAGAATATCTCGAAGGTCAAAACAAAATTGATACGTAGATGATAGGTTGGTGATGTTCAAAAAGATGTGGTTTGAATGTCTAGTAAGCACAGGCAACCACCTGACACCATCAGGTTTGTACGGAGCAGGTTAGGCTTTATCCGTAAAGGAGGGAGTTTGTTGTGGGACTCCGTTGGCCTGCTTACTTGAATGACTATTCAGAGAGGATTGTGATAATTAAACTATGTATTAATACATAGGTCTTGCCCTGATATTCAGTTTGAAGATCAAGTATAATTATATTAATTAAACAATGAGGTACTATATAAGTCTTGCCCTGATATTCAGTTTGAAGATTAATTATAAACACATCATAGTAGCTCAATGAATAATATAGTTAACCAAAATGTAAATAATTAGGGATGTTAACACACCATAAAAAGGACTATCTTTAATTAGTTTTTGTAAGAATTATAACTATATTAAGATTTTAAATAAATTACAATGTCCAGTGAAATTAGTATGAAATGCCAGCTCAAACAATCCAATTGCTAATTCACATAAACAGATAATAAATAATAAGGTTATATAAACCACGATTATTGACGACTAATCCATAAAATACGTAGAGAAATATTATGTACAATAGCTCAAAGGAGCTTCATAGGAATTGGATTTCAGATTCGAGAGTGGAAACGAAAGTAGTTTCCAGATATTGCTCATGCAAGAAGTTAAGGTAAGTATCAGAAATTCGGAGGCAATATTAACAATATAAAGTGACTTATCTTTGAATTATATATCCAGAGTTGGAATATAATCCGGAAATGGAATCCAGAATTTGAATAGAATTCAAATCCACACTATGAAACCTGTTAAAAGTAAACAATATTGTGTTTTCAAAAATGTCTTATCTACTCTCTATTACATATTATATTTAAGCAGTTATGTTACATTTTTATTTTACATACTCATGCCTTTAAGACACTCACCCTATTTTTCTAACAGGGTTGCTTTATTTCATTAACCAAGGTTTCTTGAGTGATCTTATCGGTTTGGTAAACTGTAAATATTTAAAGAAAGTTTACTCTCATTTTCCACTAATCTATAATTATAACATTAATCTTATAAAGTATTTTAGAAGAGTTATTGTTAATTATCTTTATGTTTATCACTGACCTCAGATGTAGTTACAAATCCTCATATAAGGTCTTCAATAAAAGTTCTTTGGGTACAATTACAACAGAAAGTAAATCATACAAATGTTATCTATTTTTATACTTTCTGTGACGTAAAAATCATCAACATATATTACAATGTATAAAAA
Organism: Trachelipus rathkii; assembly: GCA_015478945.1. Taxonomy (NCBI): domain Eukaryota; kingdom Metazoa; phylum Arthropoda; class Malacostraca; order Isopoda; family Trachelipodidae; genus Trachelipus; species Trachelipus rathkii. The sequence goes on from JABUQX010030808.1 coordinate 12,582, forward strand.
CAACTAGAACAAAAATTAGAAAGCATTATAATATATATTAAGTCTATAGAGTTTTTCTGATAAATACATCCATAATACTTAAAATTAAACACCACGTAGTAGGGTTACGAAACTACATGGTGTATTCCCTATTTCTGAGCATGTTTTAGCCTTATTTAATCCTCCCAGTATACATTTATAAAACACGAACAATATCTCCCTTATATCCTCCCCCACTAAATCTAAACCCCTCCCACCTCCGATTTTCCAACGTCCGTTCAAGAGGACGGGAGTGTCGAGGCAAAGAGTGTAGTACAGACCCGTAGAGAAGGATACTCAGGACTCTCATAATATTACATACAATCCAAAATCCAACACATACTAAAGAAATATATTTACAATTATTGTTTACAGGAGTCTGATCCCTACCTGTTGTATGTACTGTTGGATGACCTGTCCAGTGTGCTGTGTGGCGTTGTCATGGAGTAACAAAAAATGTACGCCAATGAAGGAAGCGAAAGGCACTATATACTCTTGAAGGATGTCTTCCGCATACCTTTAGCAGTTAGCGTTCTCTGCTCACCGATGAAAGCGGAGAGAGGGTGATTCACTCACGCTTGCGTTTTAATTCAAGGCAACCCAATCAGGGTAATTGATGGAAAAAAGGGTGGGAGATTGAATTAGCCCGTAATGTGGTCGCTCCTTGCACAAGTGATCCCCTACTTCCTCACTTAATATTATTACGAGCAATGAGTGCTCCTATAATTATCTAGCCCAGATAGGAGCTTAAGCTTTAGCCTCCCCAGAGTCAAAATGTCACAGGGACCACACTAAAGCGCACAGCAGCTGTTAATTGGCAACATTAACCTTGTGTCTAGAGTAACACCTTTATTATGTATAACAAAGACAGACAGAAGGATGAGAGAGAATAAGTAGTTTTAAGAATGGTGGATTAAACTGAATCTAATAAATACAAGTTATAAAGTTTATTAAAGATGATTTAACAGTTTTAACGATTAATCAAACAATATATCATTAAAGATTAAATAACAACTAATATCCAGGAATTTCTATACGGTATATTATTACAATATGAAACTTTTATTCTAGCATTCCAGCAGCATTACTATACATATATGAATAATTACATACAATGGTACAATATAATATACAATGGACTTTTACGACCGAGATCAAGCTATACAGGTTGATTGCGGTTACTAAATGTCCTTACCAATGAAAATTATCTTAAACTAAATAGCTATTTACAAAAATTACAATAATTATTAGATATGATAACAACCATGACAAGGGAGAGCAGATTAAAATTATACAATTTGATACTATCTAACCCACTAATCCCGGCTCGGTATGTTATATTTGACTAAGACAAGTAGTAGTTAATATAAGAACATTTGGTCACTTAAATTTGTATCCTATGTTTTTGAGCAATCCTAAGTTATCTCTGATATAGTTTGAAAAGAGTTGGTATTATGGCAACCAACACTAGTCCTAAAAAGAGCTTTAATGAATTCTTGCTTCCAAGTCCGAAATATAAAATTGATTATGGAGCCCCAGCTCCGGAAGTCCCAATTGTGGGATGATTTCAACGACGTTTTATGAGACTAGTCTAGACTTTATGTTATCAAGCAGGCAGAGAACAGAACAGAAAACATGGAAGTTCTGTCTTATACATTCAATTCAATAATATAGACTTCTAAGAACTTTGATAACAGGAACATCCACAATTGACTGACATATAATGTCCCTGCCTAAACTGAGTTAATGACTATGATTGGAAAAGTTAAACATAAAGCAAAGCTAAGAATGTTTGTATATTAAAATTATTTAACAAAAGTAAATACTCGTAATACATGTGACATATATTTGGGTATGGCACATACACAAATACATGACACACAAAATAAATAAAGAAAATAATTATGAACATAAATTAATTGAAATAATTATAAATATATATAAATTAATGTAATAAACCATAAAGCATAAAACTAAACACATAGTGAATTGCACCTTTCACAATTACTGATTGTGCAACCAAATTAAAATAGTATCTACAATTACTAAAGTTACTACTAGTTTCCTTAAAGTTAATAAAAAAAAATACTTAAAATATAAATGTTTTGCAATATGACCTGCCAAGGGTGAGCTCACCCTTACAACGATATGCAATGCCGTGCAGGCACCCAAACAAATGCTTGCCCACACCATCACAGAGTCACCTCCAAAAGGAATCCTTGAGGAGATAATGCAAGCAGAAAAGTGCTCACCTGCATGTCTCCAAATTTGCTGACGTCCATTTGGTCCATGTAGTGTGAACCTCGACTCATCTATGTGTCCAATTTCCATATGCTTGTGAAAAATGAAATTGCAACCTGATGCGCCCTGATCAGGAGAGGGCCGATGGCAGACCTTGTAATACGTACTCCACATTCACTATGTCGTCTTCTCATCGTACGCTCGGAAATGGGCACATATCTGACCTCACGGAGCCAGTGTTAAAGCTGTACGCTTGTTTGGAAACGATCACGAAGCACTGCCAGACGGAGGAATCTGTCATTTCTCTCGGACGTCGCCCTCGGGTGACCTGACCATGTCCGGCTACGGTTGCTGCCAGCTCCCTGAAACGCGACAAAAGGGATTCGACTGACATCGAAAATTGGTTTACCCCAAGTTTTCTGAGCCACCCCTGTTCCTCTGAGAATGGCTCTGCTTCCGAGAGTGTGATAACTCCTAATGGCAAGTTCCTCTTATTTGAAATCGATATTCTTTCCAATTGTGAACAGTCTTTGTCAAACTACGACTTACATCATAGGGTTTGTTTCGTTAGTATGGTTGGTTGGTGTCTTGCCATCTTTTTCTCCTATGAACGTACTTTCGGGATTTCATAATTTTAGTTGGTTGTCTTTATTAGCCTTTAGTCTCCATAACCGCTTGGGGTGTAGTTACATACGGTATACCCTCCGAAGTTAGGTATGACTCAAATAAAACCAAACCTTAGCTCTACATTTCCAAAAATGAAAGAGTTTATACATTATATTTAAAGGGGAATCATTAAAATTTGGTCCGTGAGTTTATATATATTATATCTTACTATCTAATAACTATACTATATATATATATTAATCTTCACTATATATAATATATATACTATAATATTATATATATACTATATATATATATATACATCATATATACTAATATATAATATATCATATATATATATATATATATAATATATATATATATTACAGGCCTATAAGGGGGTAAAACTTAGAAATTATTTTCATCTTAGGGTAACACAATCAAAAAAGTTTGAGAGAACCAGCTGGTCTAGAGATAGGTGTTGGAATATAAGTATGTGATATATTATATGTGGATACAATAGGTGGTGTTCTAACGTGTTTGTTCTGGAGGATGAAGTGGTGGATATGAAAAACAGACAGAAAGCGACACCTTAGGCACTGGAATGGTCATACATGACCAAAGCAAATGGGTATAATATATATATACATATATATAATACAGTATATATAATAATATATATATATATATATATATATATATATATATATATATATATATATAATATATAATATATATATATATATATATATATATATTTATATTATATTATGATATATAATATATATATATAATATTATATTACTTATATATTAATATAATATATACTATAATATATATATATATAATGACATTGAATTAAGGGCCAGATGATGATTATTTTGAATAAAACACAAATTACTTAGGAATTTATTGTTCATTTTTTTTTTATTAGGTAATAATATGGTATGGTTCAATTATGTATGGAACAAAATATCGGGCAAATGGCCGCCGCGACCTCGGCGGCACACCACCATCCGATGGTCAAAATTTTTGATGACGCTGAGGCATAATTGAGGTTCTATGCCGTTAATGTGCCGAATTATCTCATCCTTTAGCTCTTGAATTGTTTCTGGCTTATCGACGTACACCTTTTCTTTCAAATAACCCCAAAGAAAGAGTCACAGTGTCAATCACATGATCTTGGCGGCCAACTGACATCGCCACCACGTGAGAAAACGCGGCCATTGAATTTGTCGCGCAAAAAGAGCCATTGTTTCGTTAGCTGTGGTGGAAGTGGCACCGTCCTGTTGAAACCACATATCGTTCCACATCCATGACCTTCCCATTATCGTTGCCATAAAAAAGTTTCGTTATCATCTCACGATAGCGAACACCATTCACAGTAACTGGGCCTGACAGCCTCTATTATTGGAATAATAATACCGTGCCCGATGATGACGCCAGCCGCATAACCAGACAGCACCAATAGCAAGTCACTCCTTTGTGGTGCATGTTGGTTTTCTCGACAATCACTCTTGGATTATCAATCGCCCAAATGCGGCAATTCTGCTTATATTGACGAATCCAGTGAGGTAAAAATGTGCCTCATCACTGAAGAGAATTTCCTTCGAAATTGATTCATGCCACACTGTTGCCAATTTCCTTGCCACCATATATCTGACTACATTGGACGACGTTTTGTATGGTCAACAGGCCTTAGTTCTTGAGTCAACTTGCCAACCTTGTAAGCGGTTTAAATGCAAGTCTTTATGCCATAATGTTCATCAACCCACCCAGAGCTTGAGAGGTGCACCACTTAGTCTGGGCCATACCGAACTCGGTAATGAAGATAGCGATCTAAAGCCTCCTCCACCACGTACACCCCACAACTATCACAGCGAACAGCAGCAATATATTTCTGCAGTACGCATAGCTGATGACGAACCGCCTCGCACAGGCTCTTTTCAAATTTTTCATACAAGACCACAGGTTTGCTCAATTTTTTCACTGATTTTTCCGATTGTACGCACATTTGGACTGATTAAATTGACCAAAAAAATCACGAAGTGCACGATATGTCTTTCTTGATTTGGCAATCCTAAATTTTCATAAATAAGCAACTGATGTGCTTATATGCTTAACATTTTAGCTTGTTCTCGTGTTACTTCCATGGTTTTCAAATTGAGTAAGTCCTGAAAATTGAAAAATGTCCAAATGAAATGCAGTAAAAAATTGACGTTTAGGTGTGGTTTATCACATTCAGCATCGGCCCATACAATTTAACCACCCTATATATATATATATAAATATATATTATATATTATATATAATATATACAATATAACAACGATTAATATCTAATCACGAAACAACTACAATCTAATAAACACCTAAATCACCTACATAAACCCACCACCTTATATATATATATATATATATATAATATATAATATATATATAATACATATACCACTACTTCATAACCAACATATACTCTTTCATAATTATCTGAGACCTCTTAATTCCACTCCAGACAACCACATAACACCCAACCACAACTACAGACTATACATTATTATATGTTCAAATTTAAAACTCGGTACAATCAAACATACACTACTGACGAATCAGATCGAATACGAAGACGAATATAGAGAAATATGCTTAATTCAATTTTAACGCATGAATATAGATGATTATTCATCCACCTCTAAATATTATAATGTATTCTCTAAATCTGTAACATATTTACATATTTTACTATATATACACTACAACTATTATAATGACATTCCAAACTCAATACTCAATATCACTATACGACCATAATAAAAAACAAACACATATCAAACAATATACAATATCACTACTCAAATACTACCACACTCATACTATATATATAATATAACGCGTATACTAAGTAATATACTATACAAATGATATATTATATTTATATATATTATATATAATATATATATATATATATAATATATATATATATATAATACAAATATAATTATATATATAATATATATATATATATAGGGTTCACACTTTCCCGGAAAGTGATTAAAAATTTGACAAAAACAGGTTAAACAAAAAATTTTTTTGGTCACGCCGTTTTGCATTCCTGAAAATTATAAAAAGGTAAGGGGCAAATTCAGACAAAAGTCAGGGAAAATTTTAAACAACTTTCAAAACATATGAAGAACGATCCATGGACCAAGTTGCATATTCAAATTTGATATATATTTTTATATAATTCTTACTGTGCATATTTTATTTCCACTATGTTGATAGGTGGAATGAAAAGGATGGGTCCGAGAATGACATTCCATAAATTTCTCACCAATACCTTATCCTGTTATCTTTTTATTTTTAGTTCTACAATTACCTACTGATTCTTCCTAATATCTGATTCGTAACAGAGGTGCTCCCAGTTATCATCCTTTCGATTTGAAGGTGGATTGGTATAATGATGTGTTAAGACTGTATAGACGTTATGACTTTAATCTGTGTTCTATCTTTTTCTTTTTAGGGATTTATACTTTTTTGAGATGTTTTTTTTTTTTTGAGGTTTTGACGAAGTGATTTTGGAATTTTTTACGTGCAAGTTGAAGAATATTTTTATTTATTTAATAAAATTGACTTCAAACAAAAAAACTAACTATAACCGACCAATGGTTGGACGTCAAACTGAACCCACAGTTTATCAGGTGGTTGGGTAAAGGACCTGATAGTTCAAAGGCATACTGTAAAGTATGTAAAAAGAACTTTGATCTATCTAACATGGGACGCCAAGCCGAAGTTTCACATTCAAGAGGGGAAACTCATTTGAAATTAATCAAACTCAACAGGACCAACCATCATTGAAAAACTTTTTCGTTATGTGTTCTAATAATACAAATATTAGTGAAAGTGTGTTTTACTGCAAAAAATATTAAAAACATTTTAAAGGGGCAAAATATATTTCAATTACTCTAATCTTAACTTAAAACATTAATAACCAAACCAAAATCCAGTTTATAATCAGTTTCAAATCCTTTTATGTGGGCATTAAAGATGAATGTGTACAAGATCTGCAAATATACTATGCGTTGCATATAAGTGGTGGAATCGATTAAAATGTCTTTAAACTCGTGTGCGGAATGCAGATTAATAAAAGGAAGGCCAGGAAAAAAAAAAAAAAAAAAAAAACATTTTTAAAAATTTTTCTATAATTGATTTTCCCAGATAGTGCTGTAGCTTTAAATTTTAAAATGGGTCTGATGAAATGTAAAAATGGGATTGATTAACAATGGACTTGCTCCCTATTTGTCTCATGGAGCCAGAGTGGGAGTTTTGACACCGCAACCCTGACTGCAAACCTTGAATAAAATTCAAAACACTTAAAAACAGTCACAATCAATCTTAAAGCAGACTTAAAGTTAGTTTTTTTCTTCTATAACTGTAACCTGGGAATCAATGTCTTATGATGCGAATTTGTGGCTTATAAATTAATTAAATTAGGACCTGATGTTTTACCGGCATCGGAAATGTGACAGTGGATAGGAGGGTTTCTATAAATTAAAGCATTTTAGTGGAGATCTGAAAGAACATAGTCTGATTTCTCAGAACAGTGCACAATGCTATAAAGATCTTATGAAAGTATTCATAAAGATTTCCTTCATAACCCCAAAAACATCGTTGACAAACACCATGTAATTGCAGCCTGCCTCAGGAGATTAATGAAGACCATGACTCAAAGAGTCAAAAACAGAACCAAAAAGAAGAAGAGAATAAAAAAGTTAAAACCAAAAAGAAAATTATCCATACAGATCTCAACTTGAGAGCTAAAGAAAGATGTTAACGAAGCTTTGACAGATAGAAGAAGACCTACTAAAATCACAATTCCAATGCTTGAGAAGCAAAACTTACCCTAAATCTCCTTTAGATACTTTTGTGATAACAGTGGACGTTATTCACCTAGGCTATTAATGTAACTTTTAATTTATTATCTTTTTGATTTAAAATAAAATTTTTGTTACTTTTGGTAAAAAAAATAAAAAACCGGAGTGCCGTTGGATCGGGATGGGGAGGATATATGGCTCATTTCTGCATTATCAGGTTGCTATCATTTTTCATATTTCATGATATAACGGTGCCTAGGTATTGGCTGTACAATTTAAAACATAATTTAATTTTATCCTAAAAAAATATACTGCACCTAATGAATTTAATAAGATCCATTGTTATACAGCCAAAATAAGAAGCACGCCTGGTCAGTGGAAAATTTGCGGATTTTGGTTAGGGGAAAGTCAGGGAAAGTCAGGGAAAATCCAATGATTCAAAATCATAGTGTGAACCCCTGTATATAATATTACTATATTCTATATATATTAATAATATATATCTATATATATATATATATTATACTATATATATATATATAATATTTAATTTATATATATATAACCTATATATAAGTACTGTAAATCCAGCCATAACTTTGACTGGAGACCACATAATTGAGTTTTCAAATTTTTGCTCTGACTATAGGCCAGATATGTGGCTGGCCAGCTTGCCTATTATCCCAACTTTCCAGTTACCTCTTAGCAAGTTTATATAACTAATGATGCACCGGATCTTTAGCTCCAGCTTGGTTGAATTTCCAGCCTTTTTAAAGGTCTCCAGCTCTGGTCTTCTCTGGTCTGAGACCTACATATTGAAAAAAAGTTAAGAAGTTATTAAATATTAGCAAGAAAATTAAATTATTGAAGTAATTACTAATGAGACTTTAATGAAAGGTATTTATAAGAACTAATTCATATAAATAATTTTAAAAATTACAATATATTTTTGTTTTAGCAATAATATCAAGCAAATATAACTATTATATTCATATATATATATTCATTTAATTTTTAGCCACCACAGCAGGTTGGACTCAGAGATCAGTCAGAAAGATTGCATCAAAATTATTTCTAAAGTCTGTCAGGTCTGAACAGTCCAGCAAGAGGTGTCATGTGTCATGATTACTTGCTTACTCTGTTATTCCTCGCTCTTCTCCTATGAGGAGCCGGCAATTCTGAGATATTGCTCCACAACTGTAGGTTGGGGCCAGAGATCCGTTAGAGCAAGTGTATTGAAGTTGCATGATGTCCGTTAAGTCAGAGCAGTCTTGTAAGAGATGTTCTGTGTCATCGTTTTTGTTTGGGAGGGACATCTTTGATAGTATTATGAAATTTTAATTTATATTCCTGAAAGGAGGGATGGCGCCCAGATCGGAGGCGGTGTAAGGAGAGTGAGGGTGCACTCGTTTACTAAAACCACAAGGGAAAGTTAATGCGCCCTGAACGAAATGTAACCCGGATTAAGACAGAGTCCCCAAACAATCCCAATTAAATTCAGAGGTAAGATCGGAAACTTAAACGGTGACAGCATTCAGAAGCTGTGAAGGACCTAGTTAATTCTAGAATAGATATATATATATATTTGTCTGGTAGTTGGTTAGTCGGTTAGTTACTGAAGGTATTAGTGGTTAGTCGGTTAGCAATAGTTAAGTCTACCCTACCACTTTAATTCCACTGTTAGTTCGGTTAGTACTATGAGCATTAGTAAGATGATTAAGATCTCTAACGTCTACCACACTATTTACCTGAATCCACTAAGTCATTCACTCTGCAACAATCCTCTGTGTATCAGAAAACACGCTGAATATAAATCCTCCACACTGATCCTGAAAAACCCCTCCTTGAATAGTAATGGTAAGAGTTTAATATTGATAGTTGGGGAAAACAAAAACGCTTCTGGTTGCAGTTTATTTAACTTAAATGATAGGGAGGGTTTTATATTTACAAAAACACGCACAATCAAGAATGATCCTTACAGCTGATGGTATGCCTCTAATACAGATTGCAAATGGAATTTAGGTTTGAGTTCCCGGAGTAATAAGTTAATACTACTTACAAATAATGGAACAAGAAAGGTTAATATAGTGTTATGTGTGTTTGAATGAAAAGGATGCAAACAGGAACGGCTTACTGATGTTGCACGTTGACAATACTGATTTTCCACTCTTTGTAGATATGGAAAAGGAATGAGGTCCAAGTAAGACGAGATTAAATACGGCGAGGCTGTGCTCACAATTGGCAACTTGTACCTTTCATCAAGCGAGGATGACGTTTTAAGGCTCTCACATAAGCAAAGTTCTTGTTCAGTTGTTTCCAACCCTAAATAAGCAAAGAGCTCAAGATTGGCAGTATGAGCCCAAAGTATGCAATATGAGCCCAAGGCATGCAGTATGAGCCCGAGATATGCAAAATGCTCCTTAGATATGCACCTGGAATTATTAAAGTATTAAAGTATGCAAAATATAAAGAAGCTCCATAGCTATTAACGCAAGAAAGTATATCATAAATTAATTGTGAATAGCTTACCCTAGGGGATTAAGAGTCTTGTGGACACAAACGGGTCTGATGAATCTGAATCTGATGATAAACAAGAAAGAGTAAGTAGTAGCCACAACATTCAACAATGGATCAAATCACACATATCTAGAAAGAGAAGAAGCTATAATCCCAGTAATAAAAGTCAAACAATTCTTGCTTCTTCAAGTATGCATTATCCTTTTGGTGGCAAAGGTAAAATGTTGTATTGTGGTGGACCAGTATAGAAAATGGGACCACACACCAGTAAATATAATCAGAATAATCTGAAAGTGCCTACTATACAATATTTCAAAATGCCTAAAAAACAGGATTAGCAGAAGGGATGAAGAACGGATTATTATTACAAGAGTACATGACATAAACATGGAAACAAATATAATAATAAAAAAAATGAAACCTGTGTGTATATAATAGATATTTGTGATGCACTCTTTATAATATATTGGGGTGGAGTTGGAGCCACTGCGAACAGCAACCCCAACAACGGGCCAACACTACTACTACTTAGGTTTAATGGTCCAAAGTTTATTTTATAGGGGATATATCAGGTGGACGTGCTTGGAGTATGGTGCTGTTTGGATATGTGCAAATCATTCTTTAAGTTAATTGAGTATGAATGTGTTTGATAATGGTGGTGTCTGGAGGTGAGAGTGTTGAGTATGTTAGGATAGTAAATGCTGGTGTGATTTTTTTTCCTTTTAGGTAATGGAGGTTATTGTAATGTTTGATATAGGGGTGATCTATTGAAAGTGATTTACTATAAAATTGATAGCTTATCATATCAATATCGGCTTTTATATGAAGAATTTTTGTTTCTTTTAGTAGGTGGTGGATGGGTGTGGTACGATTTATGGTTTCTAAATATTGCATTGTGATATTGAGGGTGCCCAGGAAGGTGATGGAAAGTTTAAGAAGGGACAGAGGTATTGTCTGTATACTATTTTGAGGGTATATTTATGTAGGCCAAAGCTTGTTCAAGTTAGTGCTTTCTGCACATTTAATTTATGTATGGCTCTAGAATTAATACTATTGATGTGATGGGTGAATGTCATTTGTGTATCAAAAATTAAACCTAGGATGGTGGGTTGTTTATTGGGAAAGAAGTCTATTGTTTGATTCTCTTCTGTCTGGGGTAAGTAAGAATTTTGAGGTGGTTCAGTCATACTATTTGTTGTTAGCGTTTGTTCTAGTTGATTTATGTATTGTTTTAATTCTCTGCATGTTGTATTTTTAGAAGAGTTTTGACCTGTAATTGTTAGATCATCTGCATAGCAATATATATATATATATAATTATTATATATTATATATATCCATATGATAATATACTAGTATATATTATATATAATACCTATAATATATAAATACTCAATCGTATATAAATATATATATTTTTTTTATATATATTTATAGATTATATATATATATATATATATAATATATATATATAATATATATATATATATATATATACCGTAATATATATATAATCAACATATAAGTATATATATAATATATATATAATATATATATAAATATATATCATATATAATATATATGAATTATATTATATATATATATATATTATATATATTACCTTACATATTAATACCCTACCCTACAGCCTACCACCCTAACATCACACATATACAACCACTATCATTAATACTATATATAATATATATATATATCTATACCATATATATATACTTGCATATAGTATGTTATATCACTTCCAGTGCCCTAACTGGATTTTGCCATTCAGCATTCATGCCATGCAAATTATACCAATATTCACATACTACATACCTCCAGACACAATCTCAATATAATAACATGACAATCACCACACATATTTCTTAATCACATATCAAATTTACACATACTTATATCCACACCCCCTTCTAGACATCATTTACAGACATCCCTTCCTTATATCCATATGTGTGGAGGGAGAAAGAATTGCCCACAATTTATGTTCTGCGTGTTGTTTAGAATGAGACCAAGGGACGGTGGTATTTGGGTGGCTGCCCATTACACTTATCTTTTGGCCAAGCGAATCCGACTAATAGCATGCCCTCGGAGAAGGGTCGTGATCAACACACACGTACAGCGCCTCTCTACCCTAAATCATTGGACAATA
>JABUQX010030809.1:5000-7500 GCA_015478945.1 Trachelipus rathkii
CTTAAACAAAAAATGTTTGGAAACCTCACATCACATACGGTTGCTGGGACGGCCTCAAAGAACTGGGAGTTCTGTTTAGACGCGAGATTTTTTTTCCTCTCTCAGTTACTCCAGCTATACCAAGGGTCTCATCCGCCCTTGTAAATGGAGTACTGTTCTCATATCTGGGGGGCTCTGGTTTACCCGGCTTTTGGAAGGGTCGAGTCAAAGCAAAAGGCTTATAACTGTTCTGTTCTTTCCAGTTCACTTCACCCTTCTCTATTTTTGCGGCGCGATTTTGGTGCTTTATCTCTTTTCCTATAGGTAACCTGCAGCGGCAGGTGGTTTCGAGGGAACTTACCTACTCGCGTACCACCCACCTTGTAGACACCCTCGTAGCACAAGGGGTGCTGTGTCTGCGCACGGATTTTGTGTAGATATTGGTACTCCAGCTAGTCCGTTGCGGGTGCTTCCTTCTTTCCTGCCACATCTGTTCTGTGGATTCTCTTCCATCTCCTGTGTTTCCTGCTGAATTTAATCTCCTCACTTTAAAGCCTGCGTCTGTGCTCATCTGCGTAATTTGCGCTAGTGATGAAATTTTAGCGTGAAACGCCCCCTCCCTGAATAGGGCTCTGTAAAAAAAAAAAAAAAAGTAATAGTACCCTTAGATAAGGGGAACTGTAGGGACTATAGGGGAATTAGTTTATCGAGTGTTGGAGGGAAGATATATGTTGATATTTTGGTTGAAAGAGTGCGTCGAGTGACTCGGGGACTGATTGAAAAAGAACAAGGTGCATTTATAAGTAGTAGAGGGTGTGTAGGTCAAATTTTTACATTGAAACAAATAATTGACAAAATGAGAGAAGAAGAATAAATTGTATTTAAGTTTTATGAACTTGCAGCAGGTGTATGACAGGATTAATAGGGAAGCTCTGTGGCAGGTGTTAGTGATATATGGTGTTGGTAGGCTTCTGAATGGAATCAAAAGTATGTATGACGATAGTGAAGCGTGTGTAAGAATAAATGGAGTTGAAAGAGATATGTTTAATATTAATAAACAGGTAAAACAGGGATGTGTTATGTCTCCTTAGTTATTTAATTTGTATATGGATGAGATTATGAAAGAATTAGAGGTAGGGGTGGCAGGAGAAGTGTTAGAATGATAAAGAATGGAAGAGAGCGGAGGGTGCCCTGCTTATTATATGCTGATGATTTGGTTTTGTGTGGCGAATCAAAAGAAAGTGTGAGAGGATTGGTAGAGGGGTTTGGCAGGATATGTAAAAGGAGGTGTTTGAAGGTAAATATAGATACGAGTAAGGTTATGGTAGTGAGTGAGGAGAGTCAGTGGTGTAAAGTTATGTTAGATGGTGAGCAATTGGAACAAGTATCCGAGTTTAATTGTTCAGGATATATGTTGGATGAAAAGAGAACAGATGATGCCAAGTGAAGTAGGAAAGTTGTGAATGATAGGAGTTTGGCTGGTGCAATTAAATCCTTGGTTTATGTAAAGGACTAAGTCTTGAGTACGTTAGTATTTTGCATGAGGGTATGTTGTTACCTATGTTAATGTATAGTAGTGAAACTATGGTATGGAATAAGAGGTATAGATCTAAGGCCCAATGTATTTAGATGGACAATCTTAGGGGCATGTTAGGTGTGAGAAGAATTGATAAAATGAGGAATGACTGCATTAGGGAGTTGTGTGGTTTGAAAAAAGGCATAAATGAGAGCATAAACGAGAGTATATTGAGATGGTTCGGTCATATGGAAAGGATGGATGATAGTCTGTTGTTTAAGCGGATGTATAGTGCTGAGTGTGCTGGGAATCGACTGGCTTGGAGACTGAAGAAAAAGTGGATCGAATCAGGAGAGGAATGCGAGTTTGGCAGAGGCGAGAAGGAAGGTGCATAATAGGAATGAATGGCCGGGTTTTGTGAGAGGATATGGTTGTGGTCCTGGCTCAGGGGATGAACCCCACATTGACGAGATACCACAGTGATTGTCCGTCGCGGTTTCGTGAAACCCTAGGGTGGATTTTTCTGACTGCAACGAGTTCTCACTTAAGGGAATGGTAGGGGGGGGACTTTCTTTTCGACTTTCGTCATGTTCTTCGGCTTTTCTGTTCCGGTGTATGCGACGCTCATCACCCTTAATCTGGTGGAAGATGGTGTATATTATATTATATATATATATATATATATATATATATATATATATATAATATATATATCTATATATATATATTATATGTTTATATATATATATATAAATATAATATAATATATATATATCTATATATATATATATATATATATATATATATATATATATATATATATATATATATATAAATAATGGTAAATCTGCAGGTGTAGATGAAATTATTGGTGAATGATCAAGAACGGAGGCGAGATGGTGATTCAATGGATTTGGAAGTTTGTGTAATAAAGCGTTTATTAGAGGGTATAGTTTCCAAGGGATTGGAGGAGAGGGTAATAGTACCCTTATATAAGGTTAGGAG